>OX442356.1:32659806-32664806 GCA_949357725.1 Hyperoplus immaculatus | reverse complement strand
GAAATGTACCCATACTTAGTAACATTTTTATACAACAAATAATAGTGTTGATGTCAGTTATCGACTGGCAACGTTCCATGATTCTATCTAAGTTACAATTTTACACTCTTCACCTGCAATGTCTCTCTTTCTGTTTCCCTTCTAACCTGTACATTTTTAAAGGCTTTATTTCTGTTCATTTGCTTCTCTAATGTCTAATCTATACTTGATGTATTTTAATTCATGCCCTCTGTAAAGCACTTTGAATGGCCTTGTGGCTGAATTGTGCTATAGAAATAAACTTGCCTTGCCTTGCCTTTCTTTCCCTCTCTCCCTTCTGTGTTGTGTTATCTTCCGACAGCTTGCCTCTTCGTCCCTCTGTTATTTGCTGTGTTCTTCGTAAAATTATGTTGGAAGATGATATGTTTTCAGAACAATCACACACTCATAATTGTAGTGGCCATTTTACACGAGGCACTAGAAAAAAGCTAAACACATTTCTGTTGTACAATCAAAGGCTTTTTGCGATGGCAGGTTTTGAATTTACACACACACACACACACACTCCTGTAATGATTACTTTTAGCTCCCGTCTGTGAAAAACTAATTTGGACTTTTGTCTGAACAAAGATTTCCGGCTGTCGTACTATTCTACACTTTTCTATTTATTTCATCCAACTTCATTTGCATAACTCACACCTGAACATTAAAAATTATTTGACAACTTTCTCCCTGTCCTACCCTCACACACACACACACACACACACACACACACACACACACAAACACACACAGTCATAAACGCAGCAGTGCTACCAGGGGCTGTGAGGATAAAAAATCCAATTGTTTTTATGCAAATTATGATGTATAATGTCTATATTGGGTTTTTCTCCGTGTGGCAAAGGAAAGTACTTTTTGCCGGAGGTGCAAATAAAGTCATGAGCTGTAAAGACGTTTCTGACACGATCGCTCAAACTAATTATTAATTTTTCGACCTGAACAAGAAAGTGGGTTTTACTTGTGTGGGGTATGTACAGTATGTATTTAAGTTATCTATTAGGAAGAAGAATAAATGAATATATAACTTTTAGTCCGCTAAAAAGATCGAGGTGCAAAAAAAAAAAGTCGCTGCAAAAGAAGTTATTAGCTTTTTAAAAGATTTGACATGATCTTTTATTAATTTCAAATCCACCTGTGAAAGACACACACACACACACACACACACACACACACACACACACACACACACACACACACACACACACACACACACACACACACACACATCCATACCAGAGGCTGTGAGAATAAAAAAGTGTTCAAACAAATTACATTGTATTGTGTGTGTGTGTGTGTGTGTGTGTGTGTGTGTGTGTGTGTGTGTGTTTCTAATGTTTCTATACTGTTTAAAAGGCTAAATGGGGTGAGAGGGTTGGTGTTAACTTGTGCTAAAGTGCATTTACTCACCGCTGTATTTGCAGAGATCTTGAAACCTGAACGTAAACATTACCTCACCTCTCATCAAGCTTGAGGACGGAGGCCTTAAACATAAGACTGTGTGTCAAGCCGACAGTTTATACAGATTATCCTGAATCACGCCATATCAGTGCAACACTCCCAGTGATTACACTTTAATTAACTCTGTGTTAATCCCTTCGTTTCACGGGAGAACTGGTGTGTGCAATGTTAAGTATAGACAGACAGTGCAATGTTTAATATAATCAGGATGGCTGATGTCAACAAAGGAAGGCTTGTTGAAATAGCTTTGTTCTTTTGTTCTTTGGTATTAATGAAAGGTTAAAGTGTGTGTGTGGGGGGGGGGGGGGGGTGTGGATGTGTGTGTGAGTGAGTGAGTGTGTGTGTGTGTGTGTGTGTGTGTGTGTGTGTGTGTGTGTGTGGAGGAATTTAACTCTCGATATGTCCCTGTAGATACACATTCAGCTGATCTGAATGTGTTCAGCTGATCTGTTGTGCACTCACTTAAAGCTATTGTGTGTAGCTTATGTCGCCCCCTATGAGGAATTCCCAGTAATTACAAGAACACTGTCGGCGCGTCTACATGAGGTAAAGCCTTCGGTGATGGCTCATAGATTTTATACCTTCTGCTGTACGTCCAGGTTTTTTTCTTAGCAGTAGAATCAACAACTGAAACATTTCTTGGGCTCTCCTTGGGATTTTTTTGAGCTCATGCACCGGTGTCAGGAGAGGGGGGGGGGAGGGCACCAGTTTGTAAACGCTGACATACTGAGAAATACAGAGAGAGTTGTGTGGAGCTGATTGGCTTAATCAACTTTGTGTTAACTTATTTGGCGATGACTTGAACGTAACTAACAATCATTTATATGAAAAAAGTTACGCACTATAGCTTTAACACTGTTACGCGCTCCCACCTTTCTGCTCCTCCCTCCTCTTGCTCCTCCACACTCTCTCTCCCAGGTGTCCTGGGGCCTGATTGGCGGCAGGTGCTCCTGCTCCTGTGGGGCTTAAAGGCGTGGCCTGGGCCGGTCTCTGGCTCTCTGACTGACTGGATGACGGCTCGTCTGCTGAGCTGCTGTGCTTACCTGTTGTTTCTTTAGTGTTATGGTTTAGTTAATGGGGGGCTGCTAGGTGGTGTTATTTTACTTTAATCGTAGTTTAGAGGGGCCGGGGAATAGCTTAGTTGGAGGAAGACCTGGGCAATACTGCAGTCCAACTGTGGCTGCCCCAGGCTTCCTCCCGTTTACCCTTTTTCTTTTGCAGCCTCCTGCTCGAGTTGAGTTGTGGGATTGGTTTTTCTCAATAAATTACATTATTGTTTAAGTAACGATTTTGGGTTTCATTGTGGTTTGGGAAAAGAAAAGTCATACAATCTAAATATTTGAAAGTACATGACTAGATTTATTTAATTGTATTTATAAATAAAAGCTACGCACTGTAGCTTTAAAGTATAAAGTCCTTGAGTGACAGCTGCATATGACACAAGTCTTAGTTTGTTTTTTATTCGTTCCAGCAGCACTGTAACCTTGCCGACCCTGCAGAAGTAAAACTCTGGAATATGTCACAACACACACACACACACACACTCTCTCTCTCTCTCTCTCTCTCTCTCTCTCTCTCTCTCTCTCTCTCTCTCTCTCTCTCTCTCTCACAGACACACACACAGAGAGAGAGAGAGAGAGACACACACACACACACACTCTCTCTCTCTCTCTCTCTCTCTCTCTCTCTCTCTCACAGACACACACAGAGAGAGAGAGAGAGACACACACACACACACACACACACTCTCTCTCTCTCTCTCACAGACACACACAGAGAGAGAGAGAGAGAGAGAGACACACACACACACACACTCTCTCTCTCTCTCTCTCTCTCTCTCTCTCACAGACACACAGAGAGAGACACACACACACACACACACACACACACACACACACACACACACACTGAACTTTATCCTTCCCTTTCACATAAAATAAAAATATGTCTCTCAAACAGAAGTGGCTCTGTGGCCTTCACTGTCTATTCTCTCCCACTTTAATACTCTCAAAGTCTTTTAGATTTTTATCTTTACTTCCACGAACTGTCCTTCCTTTTATTTCTCCCTTTCTCTCTCTCTCTTTTCTCTCTCTCTCTCTCTGTCACTCTCTCTCTCCCTCTGTCTCTCTCTTTCCCTCTCTCCTTCTCTCTCTCCCTCTCTCTTTCTTTCTCTTTCCCTCTGTCACTCCTCTCTATCTCTCTCTCTCTCACTCTCTCTCTCTGTCGTTCCCTCTGTCCCTCTCCCTCACTCTCTCTCTCTCTCTCTCTCTCTGTGTCTCTCTCTCCCTCCCTCACTCTCTCTCTCTCCTGTCACTTGTCAAAAGCTTTTTTTTCTGGCTCTACTTTACTCCCCTTGCTTGGCCTCCCTCCAAACCAAATAATTAGATTTTGTGTTAGATTAAACAGTATTATATTATGTTGTTACAGTCTTATTAGATAATAAACTGCAGGTAAAACATTGTCAATAATGAGCTTTTTGTCCATTTTGCTTCCATAACATCTCTTCTTTCATTTTAATATCAAAAGGTCCGAAACGTACAGTGTTGACAAAATGAATAATTCGATTTTTGGAGATGCACATTTACACATATTTAGTTAGATATTGCAAAATGTTATAAAAAGAAATTTGAAAACAAAAATGTGATGGGAAAAAAAATACTTGAGTTAAATTGTCCCCCTATTCTGGATACCGCTTGTTGTCAAAATCAGTGAATACCTCCTCACGAATCCACTACCTGTCTGTACTGTGTGTGTGCGCTGAATTTGTTTGCCTAGGCTCTGTAAACGACCTTGTTTTATGCTCCTTCCTTTTCACATGTGATGTATATGTTATCCTGTGCTCTTAACCTTAACCTGACCTTGTTCCATTCCATCCCTTTCCTGTCAAACATTTCCTTGTGTGTGTGTGTGTGTGTCTGTGTGTGTCTGTGTGTGTGTGTGTGTGTCTGTGTGTGTCTGTGTGTGTGTGTGTGTCCTTGTACTTCAGAACTAAAGTTTTATTGCTCAAACATTGTGACAGTTGGCGTTCTGGATCCTGTCAAAGCTTCCACCAGCCCTGCTTTTACTTCCTGAACATTTTGCTCCTAAATGTCACAATGTTACTGTGTGTGTGTGTGTGTGTGTGTGTGTGTGTGTGTGTGTGTGACAGGATCTTGAGCTTGTTCCCTATAAAGCTTGTGTTTAGATTTGTGAATGAAAAGTTTCCAAATAAGCTGGTGAAAGCAATTCATTAAAATTACAACTATGGTTTTCATGCCTTTCTTTATGAAACAGGGAAATACACGATGGCCACAGACATATATATATATTTTTTATATGTTGATATGACCCCAATTTGCTCTTCAATTTCATCTGAAGCACAGTATGTGCTCGCAAGAAAATGCTTTTGACTTTATGAAGAGGTGATTTTGAAAGGCTCTTAAAATGCAGAAGGCCACAGAAATATGGAGTATTAATGTATGTTGATATATGACCCCAATTTTGCTCTTAATTATTTGAAGTAG
>OX442356.1:32649806-32654806 GCA_949357725.1 Hyperoplus immaculatus | reverse complement strand
TAAACCTGAGGACAGCATGGATATCAAGTGAACACGTGTATCTCACACTAGAAACAAACTACAGCACGATTTAAACTGTATCCTCTGCTATGATGTAATGCCTGAGCACACAGTCAAACTTACATTTTTAATGAAACATTTCTACTGAGAAACAGCTGTTTATGTGTTTACAGCACTCTCTCACACACACACACACACACACACACACACACACACACACACACACACACACACACACACACACACACACACACACACACACACCACTGCCTCCCCCCTAGCAGTCTCCATATTGGGAAACTGTCTAATTAACAGCCAACTAATGTCAAGTCAAGTCAAGTCACTTAATTTATTTGGCACATTTTGGAAACAAACAGAAGTTCAACCAAAGTGCTTTCCGGTCAAAGGTTGATTTTGAAATCTCTTGAATGGTGGTAAAAGAATGGTAGTGGAGATGGGCCTGTAATAGTTGGGGTCGGACACAAGCTCACATTCACTCACTCACTCACTCACTCACTCACTCACTCACTCACTCACTCACTCACTCACTCACTCACTCACTCACTCACTCACTCACTCACACACTCACTCACTCACTCACTCACTCACTCACTCACTCACTCACTCACTCACACACTCACTCACTCACTCACACACTCACTCACTCACTCACTCACTCACTTATTCATTCGCTCACTCACTCACATACACACTCACTCACTCACTCACTCACTTATTCATTCGCTCACTCACTCACATACACACTCACTCACTCACTCGCTCGCTCACTCAGTCACTCAGTCACTCAGTCACTCACACACACACACACACACACACACACACACACACACACACACACACACACACACACACACACACACACACACACTCACTCACTCACACCATAATAGTTGTTGTAATACAGTACATTTCTGCAAGGTAAATATCATTGTCTTCTAAACACGCATACAAACACACTCTCTCTCTCTCACACACACACACACACACACACACACACACACACACACACTCACCATATTAGGTGTTATTATCCACTACATTTCTGCAAGGTAAACATCTAATTGAAACCTATGAACTGGCAGTGAATAGCATTCAATGGTCTAAAAGCAAAACAACCAATTATTGTTATTTTGTATGACAGAGAAAGACAGCTTCCATTAAACACGTATTGCTACCTGTAATGGCTTCGGGCATAGCTGTCCGGTGCGGTGATAGCCCCTGTTTCGCTGTCTCACACACACACACACACAAACACACACATATATACACACACTCAAACACACACATACATATACATGCAAGCCCACATTCACACACACACACACACACACACACACACACACACACACACACACACACACACACACACACACACACACACACTCAAACACACACACACACACACACACACGCACACACACACACACACACACTCAAACACACACACACAAACACACACATATACACACACACAAACACACACATATACACACACACACACACACACACACACATATACACGCAGGCCCACATTCACACACACAATAGGTTTATGAAATACACTGGCCTTCAGTTGAGTGACAGGTTGGTGTCCCCACGGTAAATGACACAAATGTACTAGAAATCTCCAGAGTTTGTCGTTTTTTTTCTATCACATTCATAACTAAAGTGACAGCATGGAGACACACACACACACACACACACACACACACACACACACACGCCATGTGTGTGTAGCCATGTGTGTGTAGCAGCCATAACAGGTATCTTACAGAGGACATGGAGTTGACCTATATTTAGTAATTTTCGGTGTGTCTCTCGTCACAATGGGACATTTTAATGGTCGGTTGTGCGTAGGCGGGTTCCCCAAAGTCAATAGGATGTGTGTGTGTGTGTGTGTGTGTGTGTGTGTGTGCGTGTGCTTGAATGTCTCTACCAGATTTGGCCCTACTGTAGAAAAAATATATATAGATTATGACAGTAATAAAAAAACTATCTAAAAGAAGGAGCCTTTTATATGTACATAGGAGCGGGGCGCTGAGGCCGCCATGTTGAACCGCCATGTTTCTACAGTAGCACAGAACAGACAAACTTAACGACCTTATACTTTTTTAAATATAGTGGGCGTCCTGGGGAAATGCACCTGTTGGAAGACCAAGAAGAAGAAGAAGTACTATAGAATAAATAACTAAATACATCTTCACCTCATCACTTGATATTGTGGAAAGACTTGAGGCAGTGGTGGATGATGCCATCTTTAGTAACTATAGCTTCTTGTCCTTGAAGGCCACCGTAGCTTCTGTAAATTCTCCCAAAGGGAAGGGGTTAGCAAGGGAGCGCTGACATCTAGAATCTCACCACTAGATGAAGCTCAACTACTCTTAATATTACTGTATAATGTAGTAGTCAGGATAAGAATCAGCGTTACGCTTTCCGGAGGTATTCACACGCACGCAGGCACGCACGCACGCACGCACGCACTCACTCACACACACACACACACACACACACACACACACACACACACACACACACACACACACACACACACACACAGTCAAGGTGTAGGGTTCACTTACCCCCCCCCCCCCCCCCCCACCATGTAAACAAAACCAAATAATCCTGTAGGGATTAGCGGTGACTAATGATAGCGATCCAGCTACTTTGTAATGTTGCTAGTACACACTAGCTGCCCCTGAATGTTTAATGGTGATCCCTATCACCCATTAATGGAAAAAGTAATTTCATATGTATATGTACAGCTCCACAGACCATTAAAATAGCTTTTTTTAAATAGCATGTCAATGGAAATGCTCTTTATGACGGCATTTAATATTTTAAATTTCGGGAGAAATGTTTGTCAGAGGTCTTGAATAAAACAAAAACACGTGTCCAGCAATTGTGAAAAAAATATTACAGTTAATATTTGGAGTGGTCTAAAAATATATATAGGGGAGAACGGGGGAATCTGAGGCATCGGGTAATGTGAGCCACCCCCTGTATCTAGCCAACGGAAAACATTTGTGGTCATGTGAGATATATGTTTTCAGGCCCCTCTCATTGCCCCATGGCCCTGAAAGAGAGGACCTCATGGTGCTGTGGTAAGCATGTTTTTTTCACCAGAATAGGTATTTTGCATGTAAAAGTAAATTTTCTTGCTGTCAACTTAATCAACTGTTGTGCCAAAGCAAATGTATTCACGTAGAAAAACTTCTATCATACGTGTTGATGAACTACCAACATATGTAACCATGTGCTGATGATAACTGAAGATTAGCCTGAAATGCTATGAGAGGTAGTTTTTTTCTCAAATTGTGGTGGTGGGGGAAAGTGAGCCACTGTCTCACTTTCCCCCACCATGAGGCACAAGTTAAGTTTAGTCTTAAACATATTTCAATGTAATATTACATAACATATGTCTTATTTTAATGTCATACACATTGTAGAAAAGCCATCATGCCAAGGAAATACACCAGGAAGACGACCTGGGGCAACCACACAGAAAGAGCACCTTCTCATCTTTTCCTGTAACCTTCAGGGCTGGAATGTAGAGTAGGCCTAGTTGTAGAGTATGACAGACTGATGTTATAATCCAGTTGGGTCTTCTCCTGTGTTCTGAGTCCCAGGCTGTTCTTGCTGGTTCTGATTTTCCTATGCTTTGACCCCCAGACACAAGCTGGCTCTAAGGGTCCTGTGTTCTGACCCCCAGATTGTGTTCTAATCTAACTGGTTCTATCTTTCATTTGAATCTTATTAAAACCTTTTGAATTATAATATGTTGTAGGGGAAGGTGGGGTGATTTGTGCAACTTTTTACTCAAAGTGATTTTAAAGTGAGGCCTTGACAGTTATGTCTCCAACTCAAATATGTACATATATTTCAGGATGTTGTGCATCCCTGGCAATAAAAACTTTGGATCTGGAATAAACTGTTTAAGAAATATAGCTTTCGGAAAAAAAGTTGTCTTGTCGCACAAATCACCCCACGTAGTGGGGTGATTTGTGCGTCATTGTGTCACAATGACAAAGTCACCATCATCATCTTTCTGGCCATCTGAACTCTCATCAGTGGTGTCGTTAAGTGGAATTGAGATGTCACTCTCTTCTGAGCTACTGTAGACAATCACTTTCTTTTGGTGACCAGCGTATACAGCCATGCCACTGGCACAACTCTCAGAAATGTACTTTGCACTAGTTGCTCCGTGCTTGTGGAACCAACTGCCACCTGACAAATGTGATTCCCCCTACATTTCTGCCTTTAAATCAAGGCTCAAAACCCATATGTACACCCTGGTGTTTCCTCCCCATTAACCTCTGCACTACTTACTTACCTCTGCACTACTATCTGTGTTTATGTGGATGTATGGGCTTTACGTCTTTTATTTTGGTTATTGTTATTGTACCTTCATTGTTTACCTACTGAATGCACTATGTACAGCACTTTGGACAGTGCAAACTGTCATAAATGTGCTTTTATAAATACATTTTACTTACTTACTTACTTATAACTCACCCAGGCCCTTGCGCACAAATCACCCCATCCCCAGAATTTTGGATAATAGGCATGATGCAGCAATTTAGGGTTGACATTGTGCTAACTATATAGACTCAAAGTGTAGCATACCAAAGCACTAAAACATGTGTCAAATGTTTTCAAACGTGTCTATAATTGTTCAGACACAATAATCAAAAAACCTTGATCATGGAAATTTTACTTTGAAAGGCAAAACACAGTTTTTTGAGCTTAAATGTGCTTATATCTTATTCCTTGTGTCTCCCTTCTTTACAGGATGAGTCAAATGGATGGCTCTTCTTAAATATGTGGTCACATTTCCAATTTCTTCCACGGTTTTCTAGAAACAAGGGGTTTTGCAACTTCCAAAACGCACAAATCACCCCACCTTCCCCTATTTGATTTTGTTCAGAGATACTTTCAAGTGTTAAGAAAATTTGCTTTGCTTAATTGACCAAACACCATCA
>OX442356.1:32579806-32647306 GCA_949357725.1 Hyperoplus immaculatus | reverse complement strand
TTAAGTTAACTAGAAAAATACAGCACGTTACGCTATAATATGTGTTACAATAAGCTTTTTCCGTAATTGTATTGTAGATTACTTGGAAATACAGAAAGTCTAAAATAAATACGAGATACACAGCTTCGAGATCCAGCCCATCTCCAACACACACGCGCACAAACACACACACACAGACACACAGATTCACACACACGCACGCACACACACACAGACACACACACACACACCCTCTGCTCTGAAATGTCAAATATTCATCATGACGTTGCAGAAATGTGACATGCAAGTTTTCAAACTGTAATTGTTCGTGTTGAGTCGTTGTATGAGGATATTTTGCAAAGTGCAGTTTGTTGTTTTCAGGAAAAAGCCTTTCTGTGTCTACACTCATGATACATTTTATATTTCATGTTTATTTCAATATATTTTATATTTCAAATATTTATTTTACTTTCGCTAAAGGAGTATTTAGGGAAAAGGTTGTAGGGGTCCCAACCCAATGTTTGAACCCACGATATTAGGAGACACTGAAAAACACTTACTCACTTATATGGACAATAAAATAAAGAGTATACAATATCGGTGCTACGAGGAACTTTTAAATATTTCTGAAACAGTCTTATTTTCTCTCTGGCGATCATAAATTACACGTACCGGCAAACGAGACCATCAGTGCAAAGAATGTTATTTTTATATAGTTGTTCTTAATGCCTTTGTCATGGGTATACGCTCACCCAGGAACAACAGCTGGCGTGGTAAGAACACTACCGCTTTTGTACAAAGTGGGCGCAATAATTAACAAAAACTGAAAGTTCCTCAGAGCACCTTTAAGTGGTCTACCTTGAATGTTTAAGCTTTAATCTGTATGGTTTCAAGACAGAGCTATTGCACAACCATTCAACTCTGAATTGTTTTGTTATCTTTGGCCCATGAACTCATAATTTTCCATAGATTGAATTCCTAGACCATGTGCTCCTTTTAAATGCCACTGCACACATGTTTTAAGGGTGTGTGTGTGTGTGTGTGTGTGTGTGTGTGTGTACTGCAATCCTCTAGTTAACACACTATAAGCCTTCAGACACACCGTTGTGCGTGATGCTGCATTGATCTGCTAATTGTCAGGAGGGAGAGCCGGAGCTTATCCAGTCTGCCTTTGATTCACTCTGGTTCACTCTGCATGTAACTACCACGGCTAGACACTAGACAGGGCCGTAAATCTGTGTGTTAGCCCATCAGACAATCATACAACACACACGCACACGCACACGCACACACACACACACACACACACACAATACAACTCACACACACACACACACACACACACACACACCAATCATTGTTAGTACAATACTAATACTAATAATAACTGTCTTCTACACACTCCAACTGGTATTTATAGCCTATATACTGCGCTGTTCACAGTAAAGAAAATTAAACATGAAAACTGCAAGCCCCACTGTACATTGGCCCACAACTAGTATATATTGATGGCTTGAAGCTCCTCCTCGGCTACTGGAAAATGTGTGTTGTCAAAATCACTTTATGTTAAAAATCAGTAAGTATTTCCTAACGATTTGCTACCTGTCAGTAATGTGTCTGTGACTTGACAAAGAGAATTGTCCGAGACAAAAAAATGAAAAAAAAAAAAATAATAATTATGAAAAAATTATTGGAATTGGAAAAAACCCAATAGGCTCCATTTCTATGAGACATGTTAAAGGTGCAGTGTGTAATATGACATCATCAAGAAAGTTCTACAAAGTTCTAGAATGCAGCGCTCCCTGGGTAACCCCAACCCTTTAGAATAATAACAGAAGCTACAGTGGCCTTCAAGGACAAGAACAATTCTAAATTTTAAACAATGCACCTGATGACATTCCAACTATGACACTTTCAAGATGGCGGCACTAGGCCTTGGTCCAAAATATGCAGAAATATGGACATATATGAGACCCTTTCTAAGGGAAAAAATAATAATTCAAAACATTTTTTTCACCTATTACACACTAAATTAAATTTACTTATGGATATTATAATTACTTTCTACAAAATCTGCTAGGAAATAAAACCCAAAATTCTACACACTGCAGCTTTAAAATTCACAATTTCAAACTGCTCGGACAATTCTCTTGTCAAGTGTCACCATGGAGACTCATGCTCAGGCCAATTGTCACGCTTGTATTATCAACTGAAAGGTTCGGATAAAAAAAAAACTTGCACTTAGCCGCTGCACTATATTGCCTTTTTTATTCATTCACTAACTCTCCCTTTTCCTGTACTTGAATTGTGATCAAGTACATACACACACCATATAAATTCCCCCTCAGGAGGCACTTTGTTTGAGAGCAGCAACAGCAATGATACAGTATGTCACCGCAGATGAAATTCAATAACTCTGTATACATAGAACGGATATATGAAGCAAAGAGATACTGACGTACTTTCAACAGAGTAAAGAGGGTCCCTGCTGTAAACAGACACTCACACTAACGTCACCTAATAGATGTATTACGTTTCAGCAAAAAATAATGTTTTCTGTTATGCTGTGATGTCACATCTTTATGTAATACTTGGGCGGGTGCTCGTGGTGTCGTGGTTAGACCCCCCCCTCCTCCTCCATAGAGGCTCAGTCCTCTTCACAGCAGACCCGGGTTAGAATCCAGCCCGGGTCGTTCTCTGCATGTCATTCCCCTCTCTGAACCCATTTCATCTCTGTCTCTACACATGTGTCTAAGCAGAAACTGACAAAAATAATCTTTAAAAAAAAAGAGGATTCTTTGTTTGTAATACTTTAGTCTAGTACCAATGTCAAGGATGGTATCAAACCCTTTTTTTATTGTTATCTTGGACTTCTTGTTGGTTATGCCAAAACTCACATCATCCCCTTCCTTCTTATTAAGGGAAAAACTCTGCATTGTTTATGTACGACCGTTCATTAACTTCCAACTCCTAGTTATATAAAGTTTCTTGAGAAAAGTACATTCATTTCATTGCCTGACATATCGTACAACAGCAAGTAAACAAAACACTAATTAACTAATGTAACATTCATATTGTATATATTCAACAACTCCATATGTCTCTGTTTACATAGACAGAGTCAACATGTTTTCACAAATCATTAGAAAAATGACAAAACACACACCAGCAAAGTTTTTTCTTTCAAGGATCAAATTGCCAGGGAAAGATGTGAAGTAGGCTATGTATGCACTTGCAAATAGTTATCTACTTGCTCATTTCAAACTAACACAAAATCACCCGACACTCAAATTTCCAATAATTCAAATGCTACAGAAACAACTCTGCTGTTCTGTCTGTGTGTCTGTCTGTCTGTCTATCTATCTATCTATCTATCTATCTATCTATCTATCTATCTATCTATCTATCTATCTATCTATCTATCTATCTATCTATCTATCTATCTATCTATCTATCTATCTATCTATCTATCTATCTATCTATCTATCTATCTATCTATCCATCCATCCATCCATCCATCCATCCATCCATCCATCCATCCATCTATCTATTATGACCCTCACATTTCCAATAACTCAAATGCTACAGAAACCTCTCTCCAATACACACAGCTTGGTTTTCCAAAGTGAGATTAATTTGGCTTCATTCTCTTGGCAAACGTTTGTAACTGCAGGTTAGCTAATTGATACGGCTACCTAGGCCTCGTGTGTGTGTGTGTGTGTGTGTGTGTGTGTGTGTGTGTGCGCGTTTGTGTGTGCCTCGGCCCTGCTTGAGTGACATTTTTTGGCAAACATTATAACGTCTCCATTCGTGGGCCGAACAACCGAACGCTGCACATTGTCTCTGGTCTCATGTTTCTAGATATCACCTTCCATGTTCTGATGGATGGGAAGCTGGCAGCATAGAGGGGGTTTGTTGGACTGAATTCATGCATACATACTAAATATAGCAGCTAGCGGCTAGGCTACATTTTTTAACAACACTGTGTCCACTGTGTCTGTACGCATAGTTGTGTATTTTAGCAATGCCTGTGTGGATACGTCTGTCATGGTCTGTCTTTGTCTTGTCTTGTCTTGTTTTGGTGGTTCTCCATGTTTCCTGTTTTATTTTTGGTACGTCTGTCTTGTTCCTCCCCATGTCCTGTCAAGTTTCCCTCTTGTGTGATTACTGCTCCCTCCCCTGATGTGTTACACCTGTCCCTCGTTGTCTACCCTTGTGTGTGTATTTAATTCCCTGTGTGTCATTGTTCTGTGTCTTTGCATTGTACCTGTTGGTGAGTCCGTCCCTGTATGTTCCATGAGCCTTGCCTTTGTGCCTTTTTGGAGTTTTTGTGTTTTTTGGACAATAAATGACCTTTATTTGTAACGTCTTGCATTTGGGTCCTGCTTGCCTGCCTGCCTGTCGTCACCGTAACAACGTCCCCCTTAATATTCAGAAGAGTTCAATTTTTTCGGGGGGTTGGAAACATTTCTATATCCTCCTGACCTATAACTATATAATTGCCTATGATTTTGAACACCCCTAAAGTGGACCGTACCATATTAACCTTGCCCTACTTATAGATATTGCATTGTATTATCATAACATGTTCGAAATAAAGACTTTAATTTATTCATTCATACATTGGCAGTGAGGACTTTGTGAGGTTTGTGTGTGTGTGTATTCTGCAGCAGTTCTGGTGTCATTCGAAGATGATTTACGACCAACACAGTGGATCAGTGTTGTGTGAAGGATCTCAGCAGTGTGTGTGTGTGTGTGTGTGTGTGTGAGAGAGAGAGAGAGAGACAGAGAAAGAGAGAGAGAGAGAGAGAGAGAGAGAGAGAGAGAGAGAGAGAGAGTGTGTGTGTGTGTGTGTTCGGTGTGTACGTGTTTATGTGTGAGTGTGTGTGTGTCTGTCCGCCTGTAGTCGACAGCACAGGTTCAATTAACTGATTCACTTTAAGGAGCCTCCCTGGGACACACAAGCAGCTGGAACTAAACAGATTAAGTCATTTCTGGATATGATTTTTCTTTTACCGGCTCTAAAGTGAAAAGCTAGAATGAAAATGCAACATCATATGCTTTAAGGATGAGCTTGGAATATGTTTTTAATTATAATATACCTGCTGTATGGCCAGGTTTTTTTTTCTTAGCAGTAGAATCAACAACTGAAACATTTCTTGGGCTCTTCTTGGGATTTTTCTGAGCTCCTGCACCAGTGTCAGGGGGGTTGGGGGGTGGGGGACACCCGTTTGTAAATGCTGCCATACTGAGAAATACAGAGAGAGTTTTGTGGAGCTAATAGGCTAAATCAACTTTGTCTCAACTAGTTTTGCTTGAATGTAACAATGTAACCCACATTCATGAAAAAGCTACGCACTATAGCTTTCAAAATTCTGAAGATGCAATGTTTACATATCAGTCTTAGAAATAACCATAGGAATGTATCAACACCTATTTGACTCTGCCAGCTAAAGCTACACATTATGTAACTCTTTGTCAAGGAAGAGATTCATAGTAAACCGTAAGGCGTTTTGGCTTGTCAGAGCAGGAAAGGCAGAGCTAGAACTGATCACATTTAGAATGACTGCAGTTCATTTATATACAGCTCTGGAAAAAAAACTAAGAGACCACTCCAAATGTTCAGTGTCTCTCGTTTTACTATTTATAGGCATATGTTTGAGTAGAATGAACATTTTGGTTTTATAATATAAACTACTGACAACATTTCTACCAAATTCCAATACATTTATTGTCATCAAGAGCATTTTTAAATAAGTTATGTAGAGATGAGGATTTAAGAAAAATCCAGACTGGTCTCTTAATTTTTTCCAGAGCTGTATACGCTGGTTTCAGGGTCATAGTGTTGTGAATGCTGGCTCCCTGTCAGGAATAACAGGGACACTCACTGGAACACAGCCATAGTGAATGGTGTATATTTCAATTTGACTTACATGAAAAAAATTGATGCTGTGAAAAAATTCTACAGAAAATATACACTATATGGGAAAAATTAAGCAGGCGCAAGACTATCACAGCTACAGTCCTAATGGCGCTTTTCCACCGCATGGTATCAGCTCGACTCGACTCGACTCGCATTTTTGGCTTTTCCACCGCAATTTCATGGTACCTGGTACCACGTAGCGGCTGCTTTTTTGGTATCGCCTCGCTCTAGGGTCCAAGCGAGCTGAGCCGATGCTAAAAGGTGACGTCGGCAGACGGCCGGCCACTGATTGGCCAGAGACTATTGTCTGGCCAATCAGTGGCCAGAGACTACCCGCTTCATTCTGTTGTTTATTCTCCCCAACTCTCCGGGACTTTTGAGTGTATTTCCGCCGCGTGCAGCCTTCTCTGGCTCTCTTTCATTTGATTTGCATCACAGATCCGAATTTATTTTCCATATATTCGCTAAGCTCACCCAGTGTTGGTTGTTGGGGAAGTTACTTACATACGAGAGGAGACATGTAGGGCAGCTAGCAGCTAGGCTAAATAGTAGCCAGCTGGGACAGACATGATAGCGAGCGATTACATTACAAGCCTCGGACTGAACTGATTACCTCAATAAAATATTCAGGCTGAGACACGGCTTGCATTTGAAAACACGTATCCTGAAACAAGCACTAAACAGTCAACTTTATCATGCCCGTGTTTACGTGCATAGGGATGTACGTGACGCATCCCTACAGCTGACTGTGTGGCAGAGTCACACATCGGGACAACAACCATCCCTCTTAATGGCCCGTAGCAATATTCTTCTACTTCTTTTAGCAAACAGATACAAGGGGGTATTTCTTTCCGTGTTTTTGGCGGTTGGTTCAGTTAATAGTGCAACAACTGCTCGTAATTTCTGCTTTGCTACTTTGCTCCGGAGTAGGCTTTCAGCCTCTTACGACGACCCCGCCCACGTTCAGCAGGTACTATTTGCGGTGGAAAACGACCCGTGCTGCTACCAAACCAAGTTGAGTCGAGTCGAGTTGAGTCGAGTCGAGCTACATGTGCGGTGGAAAAGCGCCATAAGTGTTAAAACGACCCCAAACGACTGGTTCAAAAGCCAGATTCTTTTTATAATGATTGTTATAAAATTGTCATATCCTTTAACCAATTTAAACAAACTATCTTAAATCTGCCAAACTCTACCTGTAACTGTTTTAATTAGGCTATATTGTACTTTCAGCCATTTCATTTTAATTGCTGCCACTCAATCTTCACCACTGTGTAAATGTTTCAATTGTTTTTCTCTTCACCTGTTGTTATGTATTGTTGTTTTTACTTTGAATTTGTTTGAACTCGACGTCATTGTAAATGAGGGTCACCCCTCAATTGGTCTCTCGAGGATAAATAAAAGTTCAATGAAAATGAAATGAAATATATATTCTAAAATGATTTGTACCTTTTGAACACACTTTTGAGGTCTAAGGCATGCTTGAAAACTAAAGAAACTTGGCACGCACATCTCAAGTGGCGAACATTGCGATCTTACATTAGTCCCTGGTCTGTGTCTCCTAAATTGGTTCCCCTAGTGACCAAAATAATTGTATCATAAATTGCATTGAACCCGCGACCACTGCAACGAAGGCCGGAGTCGATATGGTATGCACTCTATCCACTACACCACCGGAGCACCCCCGATATTTCAACTTTTAATGGGAAGGCACTTTTAATTATATTCATCTTTGTGCCTTGGAACAAACAGACAATACAATCCAGTTGTATTAATGGCACTAGTTGAGTGTTACAAGCATCAGCAGTCACCGATAAACAGGCTCTGACTTACAATCGTTTGCTTATTATGAATGTAATCGGCCGTACACAACACACACACACACACACACACACACACTGGCATAAACATAAGGACTAACAACCACACACACACACACACACACACAGACAAACACACAAATAGACAATACATACGCACTAACAACCACACACACACACAGCTAAATACTGATTCACACACACACACACACATAGACACACACATATAAACACACACACACACGAAGTTCAGAACTCACTCTCATTTGAATGTCATTGTTGATTATTTACCCATAAAGCACTTGGGTTGACATTCTCATTTCGCCTCTCCTAACTGGTCTCTAACTGACTAAATGTAATGGACTGTTCACTGACACAATGGTATTTATCGCAGTGTGTGTGTGTAGTGTCTGAATCCCATTCATGTGTGAGATCGATCACACACAGACATACACACACACACAGACACAGGCGCAGACACTCACACACACACACACACACACACACACAGACACACACACACGCTAACAATCAAACACACACAGGCACACGCAAACTCGGAAAACTGCTAAAAACCACACAGACACACACACACACACACACACACACACACACACACACACGTACACATACACACAGACACACAGACACACACACACAAAGCTAAATACTGATTCACACATGCTAAAAACCACACACAAGGAGACACACACACAAACACACACACAGACACACACACACAAACACACACACAGACACACACACACACACACACACACACACACACACACACACACTGACACACACACAAACACACAAACAGATAGCCACGCTCCAGGAACAATGTGCTCTAATGATTCCTGATGTGATTGGATTTCTCTTCATGGCCACTGGCGTGTGGACCATTCTGCCAACCGCTGATTCGGTTTCCATTGACGACCCTCTAACGACGTACACAGTGTGATGCATTGTGGGTAGGGAAATCCTCAGTATTAACTCTACTACTTGATACCTTAGCTTTAACTTTATTGTGTTTTGATGTCTGTCATTTGATTTATTTATTTTTATTTCCTCTCTGCTATCTTATTCAACCATTTATTCCAGTCGTCAACTTCCTTTTTCCCTTTTGTACACTGCAATAGTTTGGATAAAATTGGTTTAAATTACGCCCATTTACAGAGCCTAGGCTGTGTATTAGCACTGGATTTTTCTTCAGCGCACACACAGTACAGACAAGTAGTAGATCAGGAGAAGATATTCACTGATTTTGACAACAAGCGTTCTCCAGAATCACTGACTCCACCTTTAACCAACATTGACGTCACTAGAAGTCAGGCGGTGGTAATGTCCACAGAGGGGCAATTTCCCTTCAGTATGTGTGTGAATTATTTCATGAAATCATATTACAGTAGTTACCCATGTTTGTATGTGGTATTTTATTGCTTAGATATTTGCTATTGCTTGTGTTTGTCCCTTGCTATGACCGGAAGGCATGACAAGAAATAACAGCCAGTCATATGAGAACAGAAACAGGGGTCAGATAGCGAGGATACATGGTTTAACCCATTGATGACTATGGCAATCTAGGATGCATGTCCTTAATGCCTGAGGGTTTTCTGAAAAAATAGTACGAATTGTCAAGTCTACCAAAACCTTAATATCTAAGCCTGTGTAGCACATAGAAACATGAAATAAAATACATTTAAAAGTTAAGGTTCACAGGTTTTATTTCAACATGCTCCCTTAGCGCTTACACACCAACAAATTTTTCTAAAAATCGTCAAAATTAGATGGGGGAGAAAAAAAAGAATAAATAATATAAAATATTTAGTGTGATTTTCGTCAGTAGCCTATAGTGGACCTTGATTCTGCGCACCAAACGCCACTAACTGTTCTGTAATACACTATCGCTGACACAGCCGGCTTATTTTTTTTTATTATTTTGTTTTATTTTAAATTTTTTATTTTTTTGATTGATGTGATTTTCGCCAAACCACACAACTTTTGGGTGATCACGTGGTCTTAAAACATCAACAAAACCCACCTCATGTGTATTTGAACCAATGACAGTGCATTCTATGCTGCGCATGCCATGAAAATTAGATAAAGTAACAATGCTGCACGATGCAGCATCAGGCAGGAGAGGCAATGTGGCATCGCGCAGCAGCCGTCATCAATGGGTTAATAATGCCAACTGAGACGGACTACAATCGCGGTTTTATATCTAGTTTGGTATATTGTGTTTTGGTGCTTGTATACGCAGTTGAAACTTATAAAATTCAAATAAACCAAGTGAAGCCCATTTGGTTGTAGTGGAGGCAGGGGTCAAGTTGATACAAAAAATCTAGTTTTAAAGCTTCAGTGCGTAACTTATTAATTTGACTATTGTTGTTTTGGTGCTTGTATACAAAGTTGAAACCTAGCAAATTCAAATAAACCGAGTGATTCCTATTTGGTTGTAGTGGAGGCAGGGGTCAAGTTGATACAAAAAATCTAGTTTTAAAGCTTCAGTGCGTAACTTATTAATTTGACTATTGTTGTTTTGGTGCTTGTATACAAAGTTGAAACCTAGCAAATTCAAATAAACCGAGTGATTCCTATTTGGTTGTAGTGGAGGCAGGGGTCAAGTTGATACAAAAAATCTAGTTTTAAAGCTTCAGTGCGTAACTTATTAATTTGACTATTGTTGTTTTGGTGCTTGTATACAAAGTTGAAACCTAGCAAATTCAAATAAACCGAGTGATTCCTATTTGGTTGTAGTGGAGGCAGGGGTCAAGTTGATACAAAAAATCTAGTTTTAAAGCTTCAGTGCGTAACTTATTAATTTGACTATTGTTGTTTTGGTGCTTGTATACAAAGTTGAAACCTAGCAAATTCAAATAAACCGAGTGATTCCTATTTGGTTGTAGTGGAGGCAGGGGTCAAGTTGATACAAAAAATCTAGTTTTAAAGCTTCAGTGCGTAACTTATTAATTTGACTATTGTTGTTTTGGTGCTTGTATACAAAGTTGAAACCTAGCAAATTCAAATAAACCGAGTGATTCCTATTTGGTTGTAGTGGAGGCAGGGGTCAAGTTGATACAAAAAATCTAGTTTTAAAGCTTCAGTGCGTAACTTATTAATTTGACTATTGTTGTTTTGGTGCTTGTATACAAAGTTGAAACCTAGCAAATTCAAATAAACCGAGTGATTCCTATTTGGTTGTAGTGGAGGCAGGGGTCAAGTTGATACAAAACAAATCTAGGTGTAAAGCTATAGTGCGTAACTTCTGTCGCCCATGTTGTTCAGACACAGCCTAGGCTCTGTAAACTAGTATGTAAACGAGGGGTCTGTAGAAACAAAGTGGGCCTACTTTTACAAAGCCTAGGTTGTGTATTAACACTGGGTTTCATTTTTCAGCACACACACACACACAGTAGCAGATCTGACTGGATTAATCTCCTGTGTGAAATCAAACCTTCTCTTTTTCAAATTGTGTGTGTGTGTGTGTGTGCATATGTGTGTGTGCCTGTGTGTGTGTGTGTGTGTGTGTGTGTGTGTGTGTGTGCCTGTGTGTGTGTGTCCATGGTACCCCCTACAATGTTATTAATTCATATCAAATGGGATGGAAATTAATTTAATCCTCATATGATCTTCCTCTGGTTCGCAGATGGCTTTAGGGAGTGTGTGTGTGTGTGTGTGTGTGTGTGTGTGTGTGTGTGTGTGTGTGTGTGTGTGTGTGTGTAGGTGGAGCTCTGGTGAGAACTTTGAAAAGAATAAAGTTCCAAGTGCATAAAACAAAAATGTTGAATTATTAACATGAACTGAGATACATATTTAATTCCTTCATTAATTTGATCATATTACCAGAAACGGCCACACTAGAGCATGTTTAGCATTTCCATTATAAAGTGGGAGCATGCAAAATCTTTTTTTTTAAGATATTTTTTTGGCATTTTTTATGCTTTATTGATAGTGTTAAGAGACAGAGCTGAAATGGGGCAGAGAGGGGAGTGACATGCAGAGGACGACCGCGGGCTGGAATCGAACCCGGGTCCGCTGCTGGCCGAGGCCCATGGGGGGGGGGGGGGGACGCCCTACCAACTGAGCTAAGGGCGCCCCCCGTGAATTTGTTTTAATAGTATTTTCTAAGAGCCAAGCCAGCTAAAAGGTGCTACGAGGATCTTTTAAATATTTCTGGGAAAAAAGAGAAAAAAAACACAATAAGACAGTTGGGGGAAACCTTATATATGCGGGTTACCTAAGTAAGTTTAGAGGATCATAGAGACTCATAGTAACTTACTCAGGTAACCCGCATATATAAGGATTCCCCAACTGTGTTCAGCTAAAAGAGCGGCGTCATCTGGGCCAAGCCAAGTTTCTGTTATGAAAAACATTTTATATTACCTCTTAGTCACAAAAACACACACACACACACACACACACACACACTCACACACACACATACAAACACACACACACACACACACACACACACACACACACTCACACACACACACACACACACACACACACACACACCCACATATACACACACACACACACATACACACTGCAAAAACAAGCCTTTAAATAAATGTATGGGCGAATGGGCTTCTTTAAAATGCATGAAGTTAAACTAAAAGTAATTCTGGAAGCATCATGTGCTTTGAGAGGCAGAGAGAAGTTTACAAATTGGATTTATGAGCGTAGAACTGCACGTCAGCATCAGTAAATCCCTTAAACTTCTACTCAAATCATCTTGAATTATGGACGGCTATATTTCATACTGTCGCCTGTCTCGTAGTGAGGGAGTAAGCGGAAACATATTCTAAAGATATATATAATTCAGTTATTATGCTGCATTTTTTTACCCCCTTAACAAATCACTTTTTTTCAAGTCTTTACTTCAATCTTGTGATAAATCCATCAAATATTCAAAGATTCGGACCATTTTTATCATAGGAAATGTATTTGGCTGGAGAGGGCTCTCTGTGTGTTTTGTGGATGATGCTTCTCAGATGAGTGATAACAGCGTTAGTTACACTGCAAATGTCAAATGTGCAAGATGTTAAGTCATTTTCAACAATCGGATAATGTTTTTTATAACACCAGCGATTTTCAAAAGTGTCCAAATCCCCAATATTTAAAAAAAGAGAGAGAGACAGAGAGAGAGGGAGAGAGAGATACAGACCGACAGACACTGAAAGAGAGAGAGACAGAGAGAGGGAGAGAGAGAGATACAGACAGACAGACACTGAAAGAGAGAGAGACAGAGAGAGGGAGAGAGAGAGATACAGACAGACAGACAGACAGACATACACACACACAGACAGACAGACACTGAAAGAGAGAGACAGAGAGAGGGAGACAGAGAGAAAGAGAGGGAGACATTAAGCTGCCATGAAGGTTAATAGACCCTTTTCCCACATGACATTCTGTCTTGTCATAGCAGGAAAAGCTCAGCCGTAAACGTCAGGAAGTTCCCGCTCCGCTGTGAATTCTGTATCACTGTCATGATACACACAGACACATGGTGGAACTGAGACAGACCCTGCGTTCCGAATCCCATACTTTCTACTATTTAGTATGGTAGAACTTTTTTTTTAGGATGTCCCGATTCTTGTGGCCAGATTTAGGATGGTTAGAAGTACCCGGATGTCCTACTTCATCCGGCCAAGATTGTTAGTGTTGAAAACTGCATCCTATTTGGGCGATTCTGACCCACAATCTGGTGCGCACGTGAAGTGACGTCACATCGACGAAGCCTCCATATGAAAACAAACGGGGATGCGACGGATATAAAAAGCAAGAGGCAAGATCAAGGCGCAGTGTTATGATGAAATAAAAGAGTAAAAGTATGTCCCAATTGTATGCCTACTGCATCCTAACTAGATTCTTTTTATCGTCGGATGTAGTATGTAGAATAGAAAAAAGAAAGAGTATGAGATTCGGAATGCAGGTAGAGTTAAAGGTGCTCCGAGGAAACCTTTTAGTTTGTGTTAATTATTTGTGTTAACTCTAGGCTGTATATTAACACAAGCTTTCCTTTCAGCGCGCACACAGTACAGACAGGTAGCGGATCATGAGGAGATATTCACACCCCCACCACGATATTTGAAGACGTCATCATTTTTAATTCGTGAATTTTTCTAAATCTTTCCTTGTTAATCAACTCCACAATGAATTATTTTATTCACATAGAAATACTACATGAAGTGGCGCTCTGGTGGCGTAGTGGATAGAGCGTGTACCATATTGGCTCCGGCCTTCGTTGCAGTGGTCGCGGGTTCAAATACGACCCGTGGACCTTTACTGCAGGTCATCCCCCCCTCTCTCTCTCTCTCTGTCTGTCTCCCCATTTCAATTATGTACTGTCTAATAAAGCTTGAAAATGCCAAAAAATTATCTTAAAAAAATACTGTATCAAGTTATATGACGACAAAACTAACAGATTACAACAAAAGCGATTAAGATGTTTAAAAGACACATTCAAGGACATCGGGAAAAGTGAGCGCCCCATTCTCCAGATTGCTTTTCCCAGCTCATTTGACAGCTGTTCTCCTGTAAAAGTGGTAAAACAAATATCCCTATTTTTTGTCGCCAATATGCAATGAAAATGATACTTAAACTGGAAAAACTATCTTTCCTTAACATTTTATATAGCAATCTTTATAAAGGGCCTTGAATATCACCACTTTGAAGGCATGTAAAGTGTTTTATTACTTGGCACAGAATGTACCTACAGTATACTGTCGCAGGTAGAGAAGCTATGAATGCATAAACAGAGAGAGAGAGAGAGAGAGAGAGAGAGAGAGAGGAAGAGAGAGAGAGAGGGAGAGGAAGCGAGAGAGGGGGGGAGAGAGCGAGAGAGACACAGAGAGAGACAGAGAGAGAGGGGAGAGAAAGAAAGAGAGGGAGAGAGACAGAGAGAGAGAGTGAGAGAGACACATAAAGAGACAGAGAGAGAGAGGAAGGGAGAGAGAGAGAGAGAGAGAAAGAGAGAGATAGATAGAGAGAGAGAGAGAGGTGTGCATCAGTGCATAGCAAAATAATCCAACCGTATGTGGGATGGGGCCGTTTGCATTAGCCGACTCGATAATTTACCATATGCAGCGAATATGAGCCATGCTTCACGGTAAATTAGTCAGAAGTACTTTTGAACTGAAGTCAGAAAATCTCTGTATTTCACATGTGTTACTGGTATAAAGGGCAGTTTTAAAAATACTCCCAAAAACACATATTTTCTGGTAAAAACTCCACCTTTTCCCTCGACAATACACCTGCACAGAAGCCTCAATAGGACAATTACAAGCAAAATGAACATACACATACACTGTCATAAAAACCTGCAGTGACAATACTGTGTAAGCGGTTGTGAAAAGCTGTACTTAAAGGTGCTACGAGGAACTTTTAAATATTTCTGAAACAGTCTAATTTTCCCTCTGATGATCATAAATGACATGTAACAGCAAACGAGGCCATCAGTGCAAATAATGCTATTTTTTTTATAGTTTTTCTCAATGCCTTTGTCATGGGTATACGCTCACCCAGGAACAACAGCTGGCGTAGTAAAAACACTACCGCTTTTGTCCAAAGAGGGTGTTAGAATCAACTGTTAGTCAACTCGTTTGGCGATGGGTGTATATGTAGATATTGAGAAATTATGGTTTGTGTGTGTGTGTAGGCCTACAGACAGACAAACTTCAAACACCCAAACTTGTATGTAAAAAATGGCTCAATTTGAAAGCATTTAAATCTTTTTCAAACCATGTTGACAGACAAATGTAAATGTGAGGTTATTAGGCATGCATCAGACCTTCATTCATATGAAAAAGTTACACTCTATAGCTTTAAAACGATGCCTCTGTGCGATTGTGCAGAATCTCCTTGCTATGGCAGCATTCAATCACAGTAAAAAAATTAAATCCTCGAAGGTAGAAGGATGTTAAAAAGAGATCATAACACTACAGTTGTGTGTCTGTGTGTGTGTGTGTGTGTGTGTGTGTGTGACTGTGTGTGTGTGTGTGTGTGTGTGTGTGTGTGCGTGTGTGTGTGTGTGTGAATGGATCAAGGCAAGAACATAGTTGTCACAGGGGAGAAATAAATGGTGTGTCCCAGTTTTAAATGACAGGATGTGGAGACACCCACTCAAGCTTGGCACGTGTTGACAGCCCATCTGAAGGATGTTAAAAACAGATCTACAGTGTGTGTGTGTGTGTGTGTGTGTGTGTGTGTGTGTGTGCGTGTGTGCGTCCATGTGTGTGTGTGTGTGCGTGCGTGCGTGCGTGCGTGCGTCCATGTGTGTGTCTGTGAGCGTGCGTCTGTGTGTGTGTGTCTGTGAGCGTGCGTCTGTGTGTGTGCTTGCCTGCCTGTTTTTGTGTGTGTGTGTGTGTCTGTGTCTGCGTCTGTGTGCGTGTCCATGCGTGTGTCCGTGTGCCTGTGTGTGTGTGCGTCTGTGTGTGTGTGTGTGTGCGCGTCCTTGTATGCGTGTGTGTGTGTTTGTGCGTCTGCCTGCCTGTGTGTTTGCGTCCGTGTGTGTGCATGCGTCCATGTGTGTGTGTGTGTTCAAAGAGCTCACATGACAGACAGTATGCGGCCTCAGATTCAGACAGTGGGGACTGAAGTGTTTGGCACAGTAGTGAATCGTCCTTCTCAACACTCGAACCTCCGCTGAATACTTCAAATGAAAAGGGTTTGGGGAGTTTGGGGAGTTTGGGAGTAAGGTAACAGATAGTATGTTCTGTGTTGCTTTTGACGTAAAAACGTGGACACTGTTTTATGGTGTACTTCAAAGGGACAGGTTAAAAATGTAGTTGTTAATTATTAATATAATGATTCATGCACCTTAAAATATAAAATAGTCGTAGAATGAAAGAGGCAGCCAGTGGAATTTAAGGAACAATTGATAAATGCTAAAGAAAGATTTGAGGCAACCAATAAATGTGTTTTTATTTATTTTTTATTTTTTTTAAAGATTTTTTTTGGCATTTTTATGCTTTATTGATAGTGTAGAGACAGAGTTGAAATGGGGCAGAGAGGGGAGTGACATGCAGAGAACAACCGCGGGCTGGAATCGAACCCGGGTCCACTGCTGGCCGAGGCCCATGGGGGGGGACGCCCTACCAACTGAGCTAAGGGTGCCCCCTGTGTTTTTATTTTTGATACTCATGTATGTAAGGGTATACTTGCAAACCTATAGTTTGGTCAGGACTTTCAGGCCTTGATTTTCCATTTGATTTGAACCAAAATCTCTTAAGTTAAGCTCTTTATTCATCAATTAACAAATGTTTAAGTGGTTATTTAAACCTGCAGTGTGTAGAATTTTGGGTTTTATTTCCTAGCAGATCTTGTAGAAAGTAATTATAATATCCATAAGTACATTTAATTTAGTGCATAATAGCTGAAAATTTTTTTTTGAATTATTATTTTTTCCCTTGGAAAGGGTCTCATATATGTCCATATTTCTGCATATTTTGGACCAAAGCCTAGTGCTGCCATCTTGAAATTGTCATAGTTGGAATGTCATCAGGTGCATTGTTTAAAATTTAGAATTGTTCTTGTCCTTGAAGGCCACTGTAGCTTCTGTTATTATCCAAAAGGGTTAGGGTTACCCAGGGAGTGTTGCATTCTAGAACTTTGTAGAACTTTCTTGATGATGTCATATTACACACTGCACCTTTAAACCTGCTGTATCTAATTCCGTGAATTTTTTGAATTTCCGTTTGATGAAAATCCAAAATTCCAAGTGTGAAACCTTCCCAGACCACACAACCGAACCTTGGTCCCATACAAATAGGTTTTCTGTGTCAGGATCAAACTCAGGACTGTGGGACCTTTTGGGAATCAAATCTATACAGTGGAACCAAAACTTAAACCTTGGTTGCAACACTCAGGATTGGGGAAAAAGGTCATAACAATGGCAAATTACTGGCATTTCTTATATTGCCAGAATTTTGGCAATACACTGCACATCTATATCTGCGAACAAGTTATGAAAATTAATGCCAGATGTCCAGATATTTAAAAGTCAACTCCAAATACACCCGATCCTACATTTACAATAATCCAAAAATACGCAAAATTTTGTTAGACAGTACCTGGCTTATCTTAACATTTGTACACAGCTCTTAATGGTGAATGGTTCCAATGAAAATCACCATTCCCTAACGATATGCCTTTTTATCACATTTCTCCACATTGCCAGCAAGTATCTACATCTCTCGAGACGGATCCCTTCACGGTTAGATTTATAAGTCTCACTCCAGAAGCAATAGAGTCGACAGGAAGCCGCTCACAGACACTTCAGTATTTAACGCCCGCGCTTGATTTGACATTTCAGATACTTTAATATATCGAGTGGGAACGAGTGATGGGTAAGTGTGGGGAGAAGTGTATCTGTCTGTGTGTGCGTGTGTGTGTGTGTGTGTGTGTGTGTGTGTGTTTGTCTCTCTGCGTGTGTGTGAGTGTGTGTGTGTGTGTGTGTGTGTGTGTGTGTGTGTGTGTGTGTGTGTGTGTGTGTGTGTGTTTGTCTGTGTGTGCGCGTGTGTTTGTCTCTCTGCGTGTGTGTGTGTGTGTGTGTGTGTGTGTCTGAGAGTTGGCTTTTTTCTCTCTATGCCTCTCCATCACTGTCACTGTGTTTCAGAAGCGCTGTATTTTAATATGGAGAAAATAATTACATTGTGGAACTTTGTGAATCTGCCAAGCACATCAGAGACAGTTTTTATGAGCTCGCTGTAAAGTGTTACTGCGATTTCTCAGTCCCTGATAAAACTGTTTGAATGAATAATAGTGCAGAAAATGACAGGGATTTAGGTGATACATAGATACAATGTAGTCCCTATATGAATGTCTGTTCCCAGCTTTATATGTCCAAATGTTACGTTAGTTTTTCTTTTCATCAGCTTGTTGTGTATTTGATGTATTTGCATTGTATGTTGTGTATGTGTTGTTGTCTTTGATTTTCATTTGTTTGACTCGACATCATTGTAAATGACGGTCACACCTCAGTTGATCTCTCCAATATAAATTAAGGTTAAATGAAAAAAAATTCAAATGTGAGTTTATTGTTGGGTCCAATTTGTGAATATACAAGTGTTTAAACTTTAAACCCTCTGGAACCCTGGTCTGAAATAGTAAAAATAAATGTTTTGAATTCAAAGCTGGGTGTCTCAATAACCTTTTACACAAAACGGAAAAAATGGAAAGCATGTCTGTTGTACACTGGCAATGAAGAAGGAGACCTAAAACTGTCTGTGTATTGGAATGCATCTTCTTAAAAAAAAAAAAAAAAAAAAAAAAAAAAAAAATTGTTTTAACTGTATCAGTAGCTGTGTATCTGTGTATCTGAATCTTATGGCAGTGGGGGCGGGACCTGATGAGCCTTTGGCTTCTCCTGCCGCCCTTCGGACGATAACACAATGTATGTATGAATATGCAAAGAGAAAATTGTGTATTGTGTGTAATTGTCCGGAAGAATAAAATAAATAAATAAATAAATAAATAAATAAATAAAATAATAATAATAATAATAATAATAATAATAATAATAATAATAATAATAAAACTGATCGAAAATAAATGTTTAGAAATATTATAAAACTTGCTGTTTCACTGTCTAAACCGTTTGACAGGACTGTGTTGGTGTGGACGTATTACAAGGTATCCATGGTATCCAACAGTCATCATTTTTAGAATGTTTGGGCTGTCTTAGAACTGCCGTGATTGGTTCAAAATACTTATTGTGTCATAAGAACCAGAGCATAGCCCATAGCCTCATCTAAACTGAATTTCTGTAAAGTGTTTCAAACTTAAATGACAATATCTTTCATTTGGATAGACAGACAGACAGACAGACAGACAGACAGACAGACAGACAGACAGACAGATAGATAGATAGATAGATAGATAGATAGATAGATAGATAGATAGATATGCCTAGCTCTTTTCAGATGCTTTACTATCATGTAACGTACTCCCATAATTACATGGTAAGAAGTATTTGTGTCTGAGTATTTGTGGATTAATTATCCTCTTTCCTCGGAGGCGTTGCTGTAAATGTCAGCAAGTCAAAGCTATTAGAGTGCAGAGACGACCTTTTATTCATCTAGCCGTGTGTGTGTGTGTGTGTGTGTGTGTGTCACTATCTGTGTGTGTGTGTGTGTGTGTGTGTGTGTGTGTCTCACTCGAAAGAAAATTAATACCATACACCGGAGATAAAAGCAATTTTCTTGTCAAAAACAAACAATAAATGTGCAAAAAGGAAATCATTTTCTCAGATAAAATGCAAAATGGATCTCGTTAATGTTTCATAAAACCAACAAATTAATTTTCTCTGAAGAATGCATCTATCATACTCCTCTTGTGTTTACTCCTACACAGCGCAATATTGATTCAGAATGTTATTGTTTCTTCTCACAAAATGCTGTAATTATTTTAAAGGCTAGAGTAAATCTATTAGTAAAGTGGAACAAAGGATTGCTGATGTTCTAACTTTGTATACGAGACAACTTTGGCATTTGTTTTCACTCTGGCAAACAAAAGTAATGATACAATAAGTAAATACTAAAATAGTAAGGACCCTGCAAATACTTCGACAACTTTAAAGGTGCTCCGAGGAACTTTCAGTTTGTGTTCATTCTAGCGTCCCCCTTTGGACAAAAGCGGTAGTGTTTTTACCACGCCAGCTGTTGTTCCTGGGTGAGCGTATAGCCATGACAAAGGCATCAAGAAACACTATATAAAAATAGCATTCTTTGCACTGATGGTCTCGTTTGCTGTGACAACTTTAAAGGTGCTCCGAGGAACTTTCAGTTTGTGTTAAGTCTTGAATAACCAATGTAGTAGTTCAGGCAGTGGTCTTACCGACTACGCTATTAAGATGGACAGAATATACTGTATCAGTTAGCCTACTTGAAGATTTAAATTTCTTCCTTTGGTCACCAGCACCTTAAAATCATTGGTATAGCTAATAAGCCTGGACAGGATTTAAACCGGGAACTCTATCCACTACACCATAAGTGAGCATGACACACATACATACACGCAGGCACGCACACACACAAACACGCATGCACGCACACAAACACTCACTCACTCACTCACTCACTCACTCACTCACACACACACACACACACACACACACACACACACACACACACACACACACACACACACTTACCTGGGTATGCCAATCATTGTGGGTGTTTTTATTTGCTTTAGACACAACCCTAAAGAAAACTGTACCAGCCAAACACCTGTAATCTACTCAAGGCCTTTAAAATATGCACACCCACCTTACCTCAGTGCTACGCCAAAGACTTATTTAATCATGTGTGTGTGTGTGTGTGTGTGTGTGTGTTTGTGTGTGTGTGTGTGTGTGCGTGTGTTTCTGCGTCTGTGTTTGTTTTTGTGTGTGTGTGTGTCTGTGTGTGTGTGTTTGTTCGTTCGTCTGTGTGTGTGTGTGTGTGTGTGTGTGTGTATGTGTGTGTGTGTGTATCCACTGTTTTTTCATCAAGCATTCTCCTCATTTCTTCCTTAACACAATAAAATGGAAATGTCATCAAACACATAAGCTGCAAAATCCAATTGAAAACATTTAAATTCTCCACACAATATATTTTTCCATTATTTGTTCCCCTCTGCTGTATTATTACTGTTTACTTACTCACAGAAAGCATTCATAAAGCCGTCTCCTGTCATTACCTGTTAAAATAACTTCACTGAAGTTGATTTTTTTCAATTAACTTTATTGAAAATGATTTAGACAGACATATTCCATATTGTAGAAGGAATAAGAGAAGCTAGTATATATAAATAAAAAATAATATGTATGAGTACTTACTTCCAGGAAGATTTTGTGTATGGATCGATAGGATACTTTTCCTACTCAACCGCCCCACAATGCATTGTGTATTTTCAAAAGACACAGAAGTTTTTTTTTAAAATTCTTTATTGCTTCTGTATACTTCAGTGTAAACGATCCGACGAACCTCACATACACAATCAATGGTTCAGTAGACAGTATGTAGTATATACAGCTCAGGAAAAAAATTAAGATCCAAATGTTCAGTGTCTCTCGTTTTACTATTTATAGGCATATGTTTGAGTAGAATGAACATTTTGGTTTTATAATATAAACTACTGACAACATTTCCACCAAATTCACAATAAACATTTAGTCATTAAGAGCATTTCCATTAAGTAATGTAGAGATGAAGATTTAAGAAAGATCCAGACTGGTCTCTTCATTTTTTCTTGGGCCGTACATGTTGAGTATGTAGGAGGGAGGACAACTTAGTGTGGTTGGCAGTTTATTTTAGTGTAATGTAAGCAGTAAGCAGTGAACACAGGGCCAAATGTCATGTAGTGTTCAGATCTCAGGGACTTTACTGTCTGAGCTGTAAATCTAACACAGTCAGTGTCACACACATACACACACACACACACACACACACACACCCACACACACACACAGAGCCAGTGGTAGAGATGCACAGTGAGCACAATGAGAGAGAGGCGTGTACAAGGCCTCTTTAAAAGCATAGTTATTTTTTTTTTTTTTTTGGCATTTTCAAGCTTTATTAGACAGTACAGAGTTGAAATGGGGAGACAGAGAGAGAGAGAGAGGGGGGGGGGGGGGGTGACCTGCAGTAAAGGTCCACGGGTCGATTTTGAACCCGCGACCACTGCAACGAAGGCCGGAAAAAATATGGTACACGCTCTATCCAACATTTTGAATTTCTAGCTTTTTGCCTTACTCAAGTAAAGGCTACAGAAACCGTTCCTGTAAAGGCTTCGTTTAACCTTTATTCATACACAGGAGTGTCCAGTCAAACAAATGCAAACAGACACTCATAAAGAAATAAAATAAAAATAAGGACGTAAAGTAAAATGAAACTAGCAGTTGCAGTGCATAATTGAATATTTCATGTGCTTCTTCAGTCACTTTTCAAATGTGTACCTCTATACATATTTGTACCTATATATACATAAGCCTACAACATCACATTAAAGTAAATACACTTATAACTGTTAACCAATTTAAACTTATTATTTTGAATCAGCCCCACTCCACTTTTAACTATTTTAACAAAATTAAATGAATGAAATATTACTTTAGACCATTTTTCTTTTTGAAGTGTTTAAGTTGGACAACAGCTTGAGTGTGAGAGCCTCCCTGACCCCTCTAGGGAGAAGCATAATATCCCACTGTCCCTAAACGCCTCGTCACAGCTGGACTCCATCTCTGTTTACTGTCTGGAGAGTGTTAGGTCCCACGGGGGGCACACTGGTAAGCACCCACACACACGCACATAGAGAGAGACACACGCACGCACACACACACACACACACACACACACACACACACACACACACACACACACACACACAAACAAACATGTTTTCCCTGTGGAGCAGTAAGAGAAGCATTTTACAAAGGGGTCACAGTATGAGTCAAAACAACACATGAGTTTTTTCAGACTATTGTTTCTCAGAATCTTTACAAAGTTCCAGATAACAATCCACCAAAACCAAAACAGTCTTTGATACAACAGCACAGGGAAAGTAGACATGGCTTCTTTTAAAGGAATACTTCACCCATACGGAACCAGCGTTCTATCATTATAAAATAACTATTATAATGTAATGAATGAGGTTTTTCTTCCCTCAGTCTTCCCTCAGTCTTCCCTTGGCCCAGCTGTCCTGTTAATCCTAACCCTTACTGTGATGTCACAAGAAGGAAACTGTAGGGTTAGACAGTGAGACCATAAAACACTCTTTCTGCCTTTTCTCAGGCTAGGATGATCCGATTTATTTATTTTTTTTGCACATTTATACTAAATAGGATCTCCCAGTTCAATACACCTTCATATTCCAACTGGTGAAGTCGGTCTTTAAGTAGCACTGGTTTGGACCAATTATGCCTGTGCCAGATTTTAAGGCCACATAACCTGTTTCATTGTCAGATTCAACTCAAAATAGTCAATTTGGACCAAATTGATATAATGGCTCACTCACTCACTCACTCACTCACTCACTCACTAAATGAAAAATGTAACACACACAGTATACGATGTGGGTACTAACTCCTTAAAATGAAAGATAGATAATTAGATAGATAGACAGACAGACAGACAGACAGACAGGTAGATACTTCTTCATAATGCCCTAATTCCCACATCATCCTAACATAACGTACTCAGTTGAAAAATAATCACAGCATCACTTTTATGTTGAAAGCCAAATACACGTTGATACACTTATTTTTCGATGTAATAATCCCGGCAGAAAATGATTCCATTTTATCATCACTGCAGGACGGCTTTAACCCTGATAGTGGGAGCCCATTACTCTCTCAACCAGCCATGAAAGGAAAACAGAATACCCACTATGCCGCCCGTCTGTGTGTTTTAAACATAAATCATCGTACCATAAGTGTTTGAAAGGCTTATTATTAATTCAGTAGAAGGCGCTGTGTGGTGGGAGGCGAACCCCCTATTTATTACAAACAGCTGAGGTGTTCGTTCACTGTGTGTGGAGAGGTGCTATGAAAAAACACACACACACATACATACAGAGACATACACACACACACACACACACATGCATACATACAGAGAGAGAGACACACACATACAGAGAGAGAGACACACACACACATACATAGTGAGAGAGACACAGAACAGACACACAGGTACACACACACACACACAGAGAACACACACACACACACACATACAGAGACACACACACAGAGACACACACATACACATACAGAGAGAGAGAGAGACACACACACACACACACAGGGAAGCAGAGAGGAACTGTTGGGAGCTGTTTAGATGAATTGCTAGGTATTTTACTCAACTCAAATACACACATATGCTTAACTCTCATCCTACCAACACAATTAAAGGTGGAGTCAGTGATTCTCAATCTCAGCTCTGTGTGTGTGTGTGTGTGTGTTTGCGTGTGTAAAAAGTATAGCGTTAACACACAGCCTAGGCTCTGTAACCTGGTATGTAAACAATTTTTTTTTTTAATAATGTCATCTGTAGAAAAAATGCAACAGATGTTTCTTATTTTAGGAATGTTAAAGTTATGTTCAAGCCTTTGTTATGTTAAAGAAACTCAAATACACACAACATACAACATGTTCTTGAACATAACCCCCTCCCCTTTTCTCCAGCTGTCTGTCTTTACAGGGTGCTGTCAGTCTTGGTTTCAGTCCAGCGCCCCTTCTCCTGTGTCCTCTGAGACACACACACACACACACACACACACGCACACACAACCACACACACGCACACGCACACACAACCACACACACACGCACACGCTCACACACACACACCATATAGACGGTGGTTAATTGGGCTCTGGTGCACCTCGATGTCCCGATGGGCTCAACCTGCCGTTCAACCAAGATCCGAATCAGAGCCCCAGTGTGTTGGTATACATGGTATAGATGGACAATTGACCTGAATACTCACCTGGGATACGAGGACCTCGGTGGTTTAGCCGGACTATGCCGAGGTCCGCGTAATTCGGAAAGTGTATCTGCATTTGCGAGTGTCTAACTAACATAAATTCCAATTTTCTGTGAAAGTCCTTATTTACCACTTGACCTGATTTTTGTGTATCCCAGTGTATCTCACTGCGCCCCCTATCACACTTGGCTGCAGGTGCACTTTCATACACATTTCTGATACACACGGCCGAAATTTGGCGGGATGTCTTCTGATTGGCTGGTTCAAAAATGTGGGCGGTCCCCACATGACGTCACTTCAAAGGTCCGCCCAGAGCTAGGGTGTGTGTGTAAGTCCCATGACTGTGCTATGGTCTATATGGACAATGGTATGTAAGGACTTTATCCTAAAATGCTTTTCAATGTGTAAGTCATTATAATATCTCAGTGTATGTGTGTAAAGCAGTGATCTGACTCAAATATAACTTAGGAGGTCCTTATGGTTTATAGGGTCCTGTCTCAGTGTTGGGTTGGGATTGTATGTGATGGACCAACACAAAGTGGGCTAGGGTGTGTGTGTGAAGTCCCATGACTGTGCTATGGTCTATATGGACAATGGTATGTAAGGACGTTATCCTAAAATGCTTTTCAAAGTGTAAGTCATTATAATATCTCAGTGTATGTGTGTAAAGCAGTGATCTGACTCAAATATAACTTAAGAGGCCCTTATGGTTTAGAGGGTCCTGTCTCAGTGTTGGGTTTATAGTAGCATCACTTCGGTTTATCAGAATACTTTGACCAGCTGCATTTGATCTGTATGTTTGTTGAATGTGTGGGTTTAAGTTCTTTAGTTACATGTGTTGGATTGTGGACCCAGCCAAAAGTAATAATGAAATGCATGATATTTGCCTTTACATGACTAAGGACAAGTTTCAGTGGATTGTTTAAAACACTTACATAAATAGCCTTGATTCCTTTCACATAATGTTAACAGGGAACATTCTTAATCCCCCTAACAAAGCTAGGGGGAGATGTTAAAGTGAGAGCAGAGAAAGAAGATGGTTCTTAGTCAAGCCCCTAAACCGCAGCAGTGATAGACTCGAGAAAAGGACACGTCATGGCGGCCGGTGCAGCGGCCGGTGCAGCAGCAGCACGGCGTGCTGAGTATACACAAGAGTTTTCGCGAATTAAACCGGAGATTTACCATACTGATGACGGTAGAGTCATAGTCGAGGATGAATTGCTGAACTTTATTGTGATCAAAATGCGAACACTAAGCCAAGATGATATTGTGGCGGTTGTGACGAGCAGTTTCAGCTCCGAGCGGATTGAGTCCTCAAAGGCAGTTTTAGCAGAGCTCTTTCCACACAACAAACGCTGGATCTCCTTCAGGGGACAGAAAAAGGATATTAACAATGTCAAAATGTGCATGCAAGTGCTTAATGAGTGCGGTGAAGAGGCTCCAAGATTTGTGTCGCACTTTTTGGATGAATTACCCCCTGTATCATTTAATCACATTGATGTGTCTGCGCTCCTCGGGAAAATGCAGCAAATCAATGCTGACATTGACTACCTAAAAAGAACTATGGGAACTCAGGTAGATGCCTGTGAAACTATGCGGGAGGTTGCTGAAAAACTTGACAGCCGGCTGACTTCTGTGGAGGGGCACCGTGCCCCGGACGCTACGTCTCCGACTGCCTGCTTCTTTGATGTGGAGATACAACCCGGCCCTGCGCTTTCCTCGAATGTGATGGAGAAGCCGCCGGGCCCTGATGCTGCCCCCGCTGGTGTTAATGGATTGCTGACAATATCGCCTGGCAGGAACGGCGGCTGTCAACCAGCCCCGTATGTAGATCCAGCCCTGGGACGTACGCAGGACCCCCCATGGAGCATGGTGGTAAAGGGTGGGCGCCGACTGAAGCAAGTACGACTGAAGCAGGTAGGCCTACCTGAGAACTCTGCACATCGAAGCCCTATACCTTGCAATCAGTACTAAAAACTCCGGCAGCAAGGAATGTGAGAAAGAAAACCGGCATAATCGGGACTGGTGTGGATAGCAATATACTGGCTGTCAAAACAAAGATAGTTAAGGTATTTGCTACAAAGTTTGATCTCAGTTTGGAAGCCAACACTCTCAGTGAGTACCTAAAAACTAAATTGGATCGGGAAGTGACATGTAGAAAAATTGAGTCTTCACAGAGTAGATTTAGTTCCTTCTGTGTCACCGCTGAATGTAATGATGTGGCGGAGCTTTACGACCCGCTGCTTTGGCCCGCTGGTTCTTTTGTCCGACGCTACTATGAGCCCCGTCGCCCTAGAGGAGCAGACGGACGCCCGCCTGGACCAGAGGATGCCCCTCGCTCCCCGGGCGAGGGGCTGCTGCACGGAAACGGGGCTGGGGTGCCTGTCGCATTGGTGGATGAAGACGGGGTGAAGGCCAGCTGCTCCGCAGGGAGCGACAACACACATTAAATGCGTGTTGTTTCATACAACACTCGCGGGTTGCGGGTAGGACATTCTGCTACTGACAGATCAAGACGTCTGGTGGTGGATACACTACTGGATGAATGTGACATTATGTGCCTGCAAGAAACCTGGCTGGCGAAACAAGATCTGGATAAATTGAACACTCTGCACGTGAACTTTCATGGGGCTGGAGAGTCTACTACTGACCTCAGTACGAGGCTGGTTCAAGGTAGGATAGCTGGTGGTGTTGCTATACTGTGGAACATTAAATATGACTCAATGGTGAAGGTGATGCGTCTAAATGTTGACTGGGCCATAGGGCTAGAGTGTAATTTTAATGAAAAGAAATTTACCATTTTAAATGTGTATACACCGTATGAATCGTATGAGCACGAGGATGAATTTCTGAATAGGTTAGCTTTTATTCAGTCCTTCATAGAGGAAAACAGCTCAACTTGTGTTTATGTCATGGGTGATTTTAATGCTGACATGTCTGATAGCAAATCTTTATTTGCAGCACACCTGCAGCAGTTTTGCAATGAGTCCAAATTATTTCTATCGAGTAAAGCTCTGTTGCCTGACACAAGTTTTACCTATGTTAGTGAAGCGTGGCACACAACTTCTTGGTTAGATCATATTGTGACCACAGCTGATGCTCATGCCTCGCTGGTAAATGTGGAGGTTTGTTATGAACTTGCCACCTCTGATCACATACCTATTGCTGCACTGCTAAATGTTGAGAATGTTCCTCTGCTGTCCAGAAATAATAATGCTGCTTCCTCAAGTAAACTGGACTGGTTAAAGCTGAGCAGAGAGGATGTGGCTGGATACTCACTGCGTACTGACAAGCAGTTAAATAATATTGCTCTGCCTCATGAGGCCCTAATGTGCTCTGATATGAATTGTAAGGACGTACAGCATGCTGAAAAACTTTGTGCCATGTATGATACTATTGTGAAATGTCTCAATGCCTCCAGTGAACCTTTTAATAAAGGTAAATGTAAGGTACGCAACATCAGACCTGGGTGGAATGAGTTTGTAGCTGAGCAGCACGCTGAGGCAAGAGAGGCCTTTAGACTCTGGTCAGAGGCAGGTAGGCCTAGACATGGGGTTTTGCTAGATATGAAAAAACGTACAAATGCTAGAGTTAAGTATGCACTCCGGTTTATTAAGAAAAATGAAAACACAATGAGAGCGGACTCGCTTGCCAGAAATTTACAGAACAACAACCCCAACTGACTTTTGGAAAGAGGTCAAAGTAATGAATAATAACAAAACACCTCTTCCGTCTGACATTGAAGGTGTTAGTAGCCCAGAAAAAATTGCTGAGCTTTGGCGTGAGCACTACTGTAACCTTTTTAATTGTGTTAAAAGTAATCCAGTTAGGATCAATCGTGAACATAGTGATATCTCACCAGATATGATAGTCAGGGCAGCAGATATCTATGATGCCATTAACATGTTGGATAACAACAAAGCCTGCGGTATGGATCGTATATCTGCAGAACACCTCAAGTATGCCAGCCATAAGCTCTGCCCTTTGCTTTCCATGTGTTTTAATGGTTGTCTGGTTCATGGTGTCCAGCCAAATGCTATTATGTCTGTAATATTAGTGCCTGTGCTTAAAGACAAGGCTGGTAAGCTCAACAGTATTGACAATTATCGACCTATTGCATTAGCCAGTATCTTGTCTAAAGTACTGGAGAGAATACTGTTGAATAAGCTAGAAATGTATATTCTTACTACTGACAATCAGTTTGGGTTCAAAAGAAAACATGGCACTGACCTGTGTATCTATGCTCTTAAAGAGATTGTGTTCAGGTACACTAGCCTGAACACATCTGTATTTCTATGTTTTATTGATGCATCAAAGGCATTTGACAGAATAAATCATGAAAAATTGTTTGTAAAACTGTTAGATAGAGGTGCCCCTAAATTTTTAGTAAGAATTTTAGTGTTTTGGTATGCCCATCAAACTTTTTGCGTTAAATGGGACAATGTTTTATCTGCTCCTTTTTGTGTAAGCAATGGTGTGCGGCAAGGAGGAATTCTGTCTCCTATGTTATTTAATGTTTATATGGATGACCTCTCTAAGCAACTTCAAGAGTGTAAGACTGGGTGTGTGGTGGGAGAGAGTATTATCAACCACCTCATCTACGCTGATGATTTGGTCATCATGTCGCCATATAGTGCCGGGCTACAGCAACTGCTTCAAGTGTGCTCTAGTTACGGCATCCAATATGACATTAAGTTCAATCCAAAGAAGAGTGTTATTATGATTGTTAAAACTAAGGAGGATCAGAAGCTAACGTTTCCTTCATTCTCACTGTCAGACTGTACTCTAGAGGTGGTTAGGAAGGTACGTTATTTAGGTCACATCATCACTGATGATCTTTGTGATGATGATGATGTCCAGCGCCAGTGCTGTAAACTTTATGCTCAGGCCAATATGTTGGCACGCAAATTTCATATGTGCACAGAAGATGTGAAAGTTAGTCTCTTCAGAGCTTACTGTACCCCATTTTACACAGCTCACCTCTGGTGTAAATATAGAACAGCTAAACTGAGGAAGCTGCAGGTAGCGTATAACGATGCCTTTAGGATCCTCCTTAAGCTTCCAAGGTGGACTAGTGCTAGCTCCTTGTTTGTGACAAGTAATGTCCCCACCTTTCATGCTGTGTTGAGGAATTTAATGTATACATTTATGTGTCGACTTCTTGAGTCAAAAAACAAAGTAATAATTGCACTCACTGACACTAAACAGAGTGATACAAGGTACTCCTCTGGGCTGTGGAAACATTGGAATCGATGCTTGTATGTATTTTAATCTGTGTTGACTGTATTTGTATTGTATTTGTATTGTCTTTTTATATGGAACTTTGAGTCCGGAATAAAGTATTCATTCATTCATTCTTTAAGATATATCTTCTTTTTTCACTATTTGCGTGGTCTTGATGAGGTATTGCCCCTGGAAAGTTCAGGGGTCACAAAGTCCCCATCCACAGCTGAAGATTGTACAGAGGTAAATCTGTATAAAAGATGATATTTTATTAATATGTTTGCATTAATGATCTTCAATATGTCTTACAACGCTGCTCAAAGCAAAGTTTTACCCTCATTCTTTTTTCAAAAGTATGATTATTTCATTTATTCAAAGCCCAGTTACAGTGCCTTGCAAAAGTATTCATACCCCTTGAACTTTTCCACATTTTGTCACATAAGAACCACACACGTACATTTATGGGATGGGATTTTATGTGATAGACCAACACAAAGTGGCACATAATTGTGAAGTGGAATGAAAATTATACTTTGTTTTCAATACTTTTTATAAATACAAAACTGAAAAGTGTGGCGTGCAAAAGTATTCAGTCCCCCTGAGTCAATACTTCATAGGACCACATATCGCTGCAATTACAGCTGCAAGTCTATTGGGGTATATCTAGAGACTGGCATTTTCGCCCATTCTTCTTTTTAAAATAGCGGAGAGCGTCTGAACAGCCATTTTTAAGGCTTTCCAGAGATTCTCAATTGGATTGAGGTCTGGACTTTGGCTGGTTCATTCTGACACATGACTATACTTTGATTTAAACTATTCCATAGTAGATCTGGCTGTATGTTTAGGGTAGTTGTCATGCTGGAAGGTAAACCTCCGCCCCAGTCTCAAGTCTTTTGCAGACTTTAACAGGTTTTCTGCCCTGCATTTGGCTCTATCCATCTTACCATCACTCTGACCAGCTTCCAAGTCCCTGTTGAAGAAAAGCACCAAGGATTTTTCTTGCATAGAGACTTTTTTGGCGCCCGCCAAAGAGGATTTATCCAGCGCCAAAGGAAAATCACCAGTGCCAAAATGATAAAGATTGAGAATAAATATAGCAATTTAAAACCTTTTCAAATTGAGCCCAATTTAGTTCATTCTTCTTGTAGCAATAACTCAAATTTCAATTTCGATTACTATTACGGCTTCCCTCAATCATGAAAGCAAAATAATAATTGTTATTAAACTATCGCTGTTCCCCACGCCGTGACATGCAGGCTTTTAAATTCAGTGAACCCTTTCAGCCGTGCGCTCCACTCGGCCCCGCCCTCACCTGATAGTTTAGCTTTCGGCTGGTCCAGAGAGTAGGAGGGAGATGTTGCGCATCGCCGGGTGTTTTGAAACATTACTAAAAGACGGAAGATAGTCAGCCTTTGGTCGAGAGGAAAGGTAAAACTAATTGTGTTGTCTGGAAACACTTCAGACTCAGAACAGACTAAAATAATGTGCAAGATAAGTCACACGCGTCCAGCATGACAACCACCCTAAACATTCAGCCAGATCTACAATGGAATGGTTTAGATCAAAGCATAGTCATGTGTCAGAATGGACCAGTCAAAGTCCAGACCTAAATACAATTGAGAATCTCTGGAAAGACTTGAAAATTACTTTTCTTTTATAAAGATTTCAGCTGTGGATGGGGGCTTTGTGACCCCTGAACTTTCCAGGGGCAATACCTCATCAAGACCATGCAAAAAGTGAAAAAGAAGATATATCTTAAAGAATGTTCCCTGTTAACATTATGTGAAAGGAATCAGGGCTATTTATGTAAGCGTTTTAAACAATCCACTGAAACTTGTCCTTAGTCATGTAAAGGCAAATATCATGCATTTCATTATTACTTTTGGCTGGGTCCACAATCCAACACATGTAACTAAAGAACTTAAACCCACACATTCAACAAACATACAGATCAAATGCAGCTGGTCAAAGTATTCTGATAAACCGAAGTGATGCTACTATAAACCCAACACTGAGACAGGACCCTCTAAACCATAAGGGCCTCTTAAGTTATATTTGAGTCAGATCACTGCTTTACACACATACACTGAGATATTATAATGACTTACACTTTGAAAAGCATTTTAGGATAAAGTCCTTACATACCATTGTCCATATAGACCATAGCACAGTCATGGGACTTACACACACACCCTAGCCCACTTTGTGTTGGTCCATCACATACAATCCCAACCCAACACTGAGACAGGACCCTATAAACCATAAGGACCTCCTAAGTTATATTTGAGTCAGATCACTGCTTTACACACATACACTGAGATATTATAATGACTTACACATTGAAAAGCATTTTAGGATAAAGTCCTTACATACCATTGTCCATATAGACCATAGCACAGTCATGGGACTTACACACACACACCCTAGCCCACTTTGTGTTGGTCCATCACATACAATCCCAATGAAATACATTAACGTGTGTGGTTGTTAAGTGACAAAATGTGGAAAAGTTCAAGGGGTAATAATACTTTAGGGTTAGAAATGAGAAAAAATTAGAATGGAGAGGATTTGCATGGAAATCTGAAGATGTGTTGAACCTATCGTGGTAAAGGTTGGTAAATTATGACCTCATCCTAAGAGTAAGTCCACCAAACACAAATAGCATTTAGGCCCCTATACAATCCACTGGTCCTCACCAACAATACAAGTCCCGCGCTTGTTCCAACCAACAGGAGTTTAATTCTACAACCTGCCGTTTAACAGGGATTTGTCAGTAGTGGACAACACATCTTCCTCAAGCTCTGCCACTGCATGAGGGATGGAGCCCACAAGGACTGTATTAGTCTGAAACTTGCTAAACAACTGCATGTGAACCAGTAAATTTAGCCTGAAAGTTTGTTGTTTTGGTTTAATGTGGCTCGGACTTCTTCCAATCATCCTTCAAAACAGCCAAAGGGCCAGGCACTGTGTGTCCAAACACCAGATCGTTTGGGCTAAAGCCTGTACTTTCCTGACTTCACTCCTTAGCCCCCAGCATCAACCAGGGTAAACCCTCTTCCCAGTCTCCATCTAACTGTGTACAGTATGTACGGAGTAAAGACTCCAACGTGGCGTGGAACCTCTCAAGAGCCCCTTGGCTACATGGTAGGCTGATGCTGAAACAGATGAAAAGTTAGAACCTTGGTCTTACTGAAAGATTAAGGGGATTCCAAATATAGAGATAAACTGAGTCAGGGCGCGCACTACAGATTAAGTGGTGATGGTGCGTAATGGGTATGCTGCTGGATACCTAGTGCTCTGGCACATCACCATCAACAAATAGATTGCACCCGAACGAGAACGAGGGAGGGGACCAATACAGTCAAAAATGAAATGTTCAAGCGGTTGACTAAATGCCGGAATTGGACAGAGAGGAACTGGCTTTATGCTCTGTTTCGGTTTTCCGGTCAACTGACACTTATGACACATTTTAATGTACGATGCAACATCTCTCTTTAGAGGAGACCAAAAAAAAGAATCCAAAATGCGATCATATGTTTTACGGACACCCATATGTCCACACTAGTCATGTGACACTTGCAAAAACAAACTACGAAATTTGGAACGCACGAAAATCTGGAAAATAGGATCTCCAACAAAATCAGGACCATGTGGCACCAATGTGCGTCTTCAAAGCAAGATATTGACTTTTCATGCATCGCTAATGAAAGCCTTCCTATATCGCGCAGCTTTTGTCTGATGTAGTCGTGTTTATTTTGATTTCTTCCGTATTCTACAAACAGTCCAGGAGAGGTCCTGGGCTATGTGTGTCCCAGTGAATTTGAAGGACACCCGCTGAACACAGTCCCCGTTGATGCTCAGTTGGGCTGGTTCCCCCTTGTGTTCCCTGAAGTCTATGATCATCTCCTTGGTTTTGCTAGTGTTGAGCAGCAGGTTGTGTTCCGATCACCAACGTGCAAGCCTTTGTGTGCTCCAGGGCATCTTGCTCAGAAGTCAGTTCCCAATTTTCCATAAAAGCTTTGCTTTAATATCCCAAATTGTAAGTAGGGATGCACCGAAATTCTTGGCCGAAACCGAATAAAATCAAACAGTTGGCCAAAAGGCCGAAACCAAAAGAGGCTTTTGCAGTTTTGTTTGTTATTTAGTCAATTCTTTCAACATTGCATACATGAACTCCCACATGTTCTCCTCAAACACAGGTTGAGTTGCTTTAAAAAAACTGCACCACAGCTCCCACCGTAATGTTCAGACTTCAGAATTTGCATCAAAGCCCTGATTATAACAATGAGAGGCTTTAAACGATGTCCATGCTTAGGAGGTGATTGTGTCGTCTGTAGACTGAAACTAACAGGGGGAGGCGGCTCACTGGACATAGTATATTTAGTCGCGCTGTCAGTTTGCCGACATGGCTCTGTGTATTCAGGCTTGAGAAATGCAATCAGATCGTAGCAGCCTTTTCCCCCAATAGCACTAACGGACAGGATATCTCCGGTTATCATTTTAGCTGTCAAAATAAAATTAAAATTGCGCGCCGGCTCTCACCGGCGAGGTGTCACTGTGAATGACAGCGTTACCAACCGTCACAGAGTTTCACCGGGTGAATCGCTGCTTCGCTCGCGCAAGGCTTTTGTGTTTCTAAGGTGATTAAACATCAGTCTTGGACTAGAGTTGTAACTTTATGCTGCATAAAGCATTGTACTTCGCCGTGTTTCATCCAGTTTGAAAAAATGCTCCCACACTGGACTCTGACATTGTCATGCACGCACCTTACAGACTGCTCCTGCTGCGCGCTCACAAACAGACGTGGACTCGCATACACGGTTACGTCTCTCTTTACTGCCATTTCCTGGTTTACAAGCGCGCAGCTCTTTTAAAAACATATTTCCTTAGTGTCATTTATTCGTAAATTTTCAGTAATTTTGTTCGGCCTTTTAACTGTTTCGGGCCGAAACCGAAAATGACTGATTTTGACATTTTTGGTGGCCGAATGTTCGGTGCATCCCTAATTGTAAGTAGAAAGAGTTGCATGGGTAGCCAAAACACAAGCAGACATTTTTCGTCTCTTCTGTTCTTCAATGAATTATTGTTACTTTGTTCACTAAAGCTCACGTGTGTCTTCATATTTGTAACATATCTGATTCACATCTCACGTCTCACTTCCTCTGTGATATTTATTCTCTGAGGATTATCATTAATCTGTGATGTAATTTGACCAATAATCAATCAGACATATTGTGTCTAGTGGTTATTCTTATGCCTTAAGTTTTTTCTATACAGCCACCATGATATAAACATGTCTTTTTAGATTAAGTACTAAAGCAATGAGAATTATTTTTCAAATTCATGACACTTGTATTATGTGATAGGATGTTGTCCAGCAGTTACAGGCCGTAATCTACCTTTGTCACAATTGTGACATTTCAGATTAATTATAAAAAAATGGAAAATGATCATTATAATTTAAACAATTTATTTGGCTTTGAAAAAAGGTTCATATTTAGATGGATGAAACATAAAAATAAAAAGGCTTAATGCAAAATTAGAGTGTAAAATTATACAAAGAGGCAGACTAAAGCTAATTGTGTTCATGGTCATGGCACTTGTGTTGTGAGAAAGGCTGATTTCTGACTGTTACAAGGTTTCAAATGTATCAACAATGTAACAACTCATGACTGTCCCAATAATGCTGTGTGCTGTCAGGTGTATTTATGTTAATGAGGGGGCGTTTTCAAAAGTGACATCATAGTCCCGATAATGTTTTTTAGGTCCTTATAAGTCACATATTTGTCAGAAAGGGAAATGTCTGTATAAACCACAATTTTGTCATGGTGGTGTGTATGTAGGTTGTGAAGGTGGTATCTGAAATCTAAAGTGAGCTGAATTTTTTTCAGATTTTTTAGAGTGCTTTTATCTTACTCCCATAGCTCTAGGACCTCTGGAAAGGGTAGTCCATCTATACCACAACCCGGGCTGGTTTGGAGAAACAGTCCAGCCAAACCATATATACCAACATGTGTGTGTGTGTGTGTGTGTGTGCATGTGTGTGTGTGTGTGTGTGAACCCCAGTTTCTACAATAACACACAGACTGACATGTACTGAAAACCACCTTCTGCTTAAAGGTACAGTGTGTAAAATCAGATTGTTTAGCAGCATCTAGTGGTGAGATTCTAGATGTCAGCGCTCCCTTGCTAACCCCTCTCTTTTGGGAGAATTAACAGAAGCTACGGTGGCCTTCAAGGACAAGAAGCTATAGTTACTAAAGATGGCATCATCCACCACTGCCTCAAGTCTTTCCACAATATCAAGTGATGAGGTGAAGATGTATTTAGTTATTTATTCTATAGTACTTCTTCTCCTTGGTCTTCCAGCTGGATAAGTTAAGAGTAATTCAGTCAGACACATCTTTGAATTACATCAACACACAGTGCGTGAGTGACAGTGAAAGCTAAGATCATACACTTCAACTTCTTAAGTCACTCTTAAGAACCCTATATTTGTATCAGGCATATCTCTCTCTCTCTCCCCCCTTCTCTCTCTCCCTCCCTCTCTCTCCCTCACCCTCCCTCTCTCTCCCCCTCTCTCGCTCACTCCCTGCTTCCCTCTCTCTCTCTTTCTCCCTCTCTCTCCCCCTCTCTCCCTTCCTCTCTCTCTATCCCTCTCTCTCTCCCCTCCCTCTCTCTCTCTTTCTCCCTCCCTCCGTCTCCCTCTCTCTTCCCCCTCTCTCTCTCCATCTCTCCCTCTCTCTATCCCTCTCTCTCCCCCTCTCTCGCTCTCCCTCCCTGCCTCCCTCTCTCTCGCCCTCTTTCTCCCTCTCTAGCCCTCTCTCTCTATCCCTCTCTCTCCCTCTCTCTATCCCTGCCTCAGTCTTTGATATGCTAAACAGCGTCCTATTTATACATCAGAGTGAGTGAACACAGCGCGTTGGGGGGGACACATAACAAATGCCCTGTGTCTATTGAAAGAACGACAGAGATAAAACCAGAGAAAGAGCGATAGTTTGAGTGAGTAGCGAAAATGATGTCACCCAGCTTAATAGATAGATATATAGATAGATTGATAGATAGATAGATAGATAGAGAGATAGATGGATGGATGGATGGATGGATGGACAGATAGATAGATAGATAGATAGATAGATAGATAGATAGATAGATAGATAGATAGATAGATAGATAGATAGGTAGATATTATTACCTTTCACATAGCAGTTATGTTATTTTTTTTTATTTTTTTAAGATTTTTTTTTTCAAGCTTTATTAGACAGTACAAAGTTGAAATTTGGAGACAGAGAGAGAGAGAGAGAGAGAGAGAGGGGGGATGACCTGCAGTAAAGGTCCACGGGTCGGATTTGAACTCGCGACCACTGCAATGAAGGCCGGAGCCAATATGGTACACACTCTATCCACTACACCACCAGAGCGCCCCGAGTGTATTTTGTTATTCATGTTATTTTGTTTTTAATTTTTACTTTATTTATCCTCTAAAGATAAATTGAGGGGTGAACCTTTTATTTACAATGATGTCGAGTAGAATTACAATACACACACAAACACATTGCAAATATACAACAAGCTGATGAAGAGAGTTATAAAAGCTAAGGGAGGAGAAAGCAGACATTTAGCATTGAGGCTGTGAGACAATATTTGTGGCTTTTATATATAATTTTGAATTTATTTACACGTCATCAAATTATCCACGAGAAATTATTCCATGACACACTTTATGACAATGCAGGAAGTGTGAAATGGGGAAGCCCAGATAAACTACTGAAACCTTTTTTTTATTTTTTGGAGGGGGCCCAATAACGTTGAACGTATAATAGAATAATCAAGAAATCATAGCATTTATCTTTTAGGCTGAAATCCAATTCACACATTCTTCAATGCTGGTGTGTACACAGGCTTGTGCTGAGGCCTATGGTGGCCTAAATGCATCAATTTCATTCACAATATCTTTTATGGTTTCATTGATAAACACTGACATTTTGCAACAAGAATAAAAAAGTTGCACTAGTCGGGCCAACTATTAATTGTCTTAAATGAACAGCCACAAATGGCCACTATTTCACCAACTAGCCTTAAAGACCTACTTCACCGGTGGAAATATGAAGGTGTATTTAACTCTGAGATCCTATGTAGTATAAATGTGCAATTTTTTTTTAGAAATCGGTTCATCCTAGCCTGAGAAAAGGCAGAAAGAGTGTTTTATGGTCTCACTGTCTAACCCTACATTTTACCATGTGTGAGATCTCACATGGGAAAATGTAGGGTTATGATTAACCCTGTGAAACCCAAGCATTGATTTTGTTGATGTAGGATTTTTTTTCACCTTTTCAAAATTGTTTTAGCAAGCCTCTGATCAGGAAAATATATTTAAAAAAAAAATAAAAATCCTGAAGATTTTGAGAAAACATTGCAAAATTGCAACAACGGGTCTTAGTGGTTACAAATTTAGGGTTAGGGTTAGGGTTAGGGTTAGAGGGTTAGGGTTAGGTTTAGGGTTAGGGGATCTCCATTCAATGTGAATACAAAGTGGAAGCGGTTTTCGATTTGCATTGAAATAGGTGAGAATCTGGGTGGTGAAAAAGGGCACCAGAGGGGGGGGGGGGGCGCCATTGGACAGGCTATGAGAGGGCTTTGAATGGAGGTGCATTGAAAGCGGTGGCAGGCGGTTTTTGGAAGGGATTCCCGGGCACCGGCGGGTGAATGTGCGCGGATGGGGTTTTGGAAGGGATCGCGGGAGGGAGCCGAACCTCCACCCGGGTACTCTGTCACCGATCCCACTCCGCAGCGCCCCATGAGCCCAACTCCCACTCTTGAAGCCAAACTGTCTGTGGCTTCTTTCCAGCCAATTGGAAGTGAGGCAAAGAAGGCCTTGGAGAAGTCCAACAAGGCGGTGGGGGGGGGGGGGGGGGGGGCAGAGAGAAATCCAGCTGAGAGCTAACCCCCGTACATTCCATCCTGTTGGAGCCAGTTCGTTGCCACTGTTGGATCCTGCCTTGTGACACTTGATTTATTGTACAGCATGTCATGTACTTTCACTTTAGGTTCAGTGATAACAATTTGTCCCAAGTGAGGAGAAACATTTGGGCACCAAGCATGGGGAAGGCTCTGAAGGAGCCGTGTTTCGTTCTTGTGTGTACCAGTATGGCTTCAGTTTAAATCAGTGAAATCATTCACTGTCCATGCTAAGTTCAAAGTCGTTTAAAAAATATAATGCACTCAACATGCCCTTTTTTCTTTAAGAGACAGAGACTGCTTATGCTTGCCCATATTTTTTGGTTTACATAGGGATAAGGACCAAGCTCGAGGCCTGTGTTGATGACAATGGCAAATAAATGTTTTTGTAAAAGGTATGTGACTTGTACTCGTTAATGCGGGGAAAGGGAAGGGATTTTAAACGCAGTTTCCAGAATATGGATGACTCCAAAATCGGTACTTCCAAATGATGAAGTACGGACTTTGGAATCATTCCATATTCTCGCTATTTGTCCGTAATTTGGAAGCATTCCATATTCTCGCTATTTGTCCGTAATTTGGAAGCCTTCCATATTCTCGCTATTTGTCCATAATTTGGAAGAGGTTAGACTTGGGGCAGCTTCCAGATTATGGAACATTCCACATTCCCGCCAGTGGGATATGGCGCTGCTTCCAGATTATGGACAGTGAGAACTTGGAAGTGCGTCTTTTGGAAGCCTTCCATATTCTCGCTATTTGTCCATAATTTGGAAGCATTCCATGTTCTCGCTATTTGTCCGTAATTTGGAAGCCTTCCATATTCTCGCTATTTGTCCATAATTTGGAAGAGGTTAGACTTGGGGCAGCTTCCAGATTATGGAACATTCCACATTCCACATTCCCGCCAGTGGGATATGGCGCTGCTTCCAGATTATGGACAGTGAGAACTTGGAAGTGCGTCTTTTGGAAGCATTCCATATTCTCGCTATTTGTCCATAATTTGGAAGCATTCCATATTCTCGCTATTTGTCCGTAATTTGGAAGCCTTCCATATTCTCGCTATTTGTCCATAATTTGGAAGAGGTTAGACTTGGGGCAGCTTCCAGATTATGGAACATTCCACATTCCACATTCCCGCCAGTGGGATATGGCGCTGCTTCCAGATTATGGACAGTGAGAACTTGGAAGTGTGTCTTTTGGAAGCATTCCATATTCTCGCCTATTTGCATGTAACTTGGAAGCATTCCATATTCTCACTTATTAGTATACAAATTGGAAGCAGGAGTTGAAACGTGGAATCGCTCACAGGTGAAAATGTTGAATCTTCCACATTGTCACCTTTTGCCAGAGGTCAAGTATTGAACTTCCTGTGTCAACAGGAAGTCAGCCTATTCAGCGGGAAAATACAAGCTAGGCAGACGCACACACGGCACGCTCCTCCTCAGCGCTCTTCATAGACTGCAGTAAAAAGACGGTGCAGGTAAGTCAACATGGGTCACCCCGACATGTATTAGTCACGTTTCCCCTTTGGACACTAAAGATGTGGTGTATTTATTTGTTTGGCTGTAACTTTTGCCAGCGTTTGAAACGATGCTAACTAGCGGGCTAATGCTAGTGCAATAGATAGGAATTTGGAAGCAGATCGTCTGCTTCCAGATTTACACCTATTCCATTTGCTTTTCAGGCCTGGGTGATTTCTCCACCTGAGATGAGCAAGGTAAGTACACAAGGTCATCCAATCGATTGTGCTCTAACTTTGATGTATGCAGCTTGTCTTTCCTGTCATTACTCTGTTCTCCATACACAGTCCAAGGACAGCTGTGAGACCAGCCCTATCACCCCTGATGAAGCAGGATTCAAGGTCTCAATCCAAAGTGGATCAACAGTGTAAAATATATCCAAATGTCATATTTTTGTACTTTGCTGGCCATTTGTCTGCCATGGTCTAAATTGTCCAACTATTTTCCTGTCATCCATCCAGGGTCCACCTCAGTGATGTAGAGCCCGGCACTAGAATCCTCGTGAAGGAATTCAAGAACTATTCCCTCCCTCCACCCCCTCCCGATCTATGCTGCTTGCAACCACCCTTCCTCCCCATATGTCCAACCCCTCCACTCCTCCATCCCCCCCGTCGAGGCAGCGACCTCTCCCCCCACCAACCTACACCACCGGGGAATGTCCATAGCATGGTTGTGCTGCCGAAATTCCTGGAATTAAGGAATTGCGCAATATCTGTCCCCTAAAGAGGGGTAGGGTTAGGGGTTGGGGTTGGGGTTAGGGTTGGGGTTGGGGTTAGGGTTAGAGGGTTAGGGTTAGGGTTAGAGGGTTAGGGTTAGAGGGTTAGGGTTAGAGGGTAGGGTTAGGGTTAGGGTTAGGGTTTGGGTTGGGGTTAGGGTTAGGGGTTCGGGTTGGGGTTAGGGTTAGAGGGTTAGGGTTAGGGTTAGAGGGTTAGGGTTAGAGTTGGGTTAGGTTTAGGGTTAGGGGTAGGGTTAGGGGTTAGGGTTAGAGGGTTAGGGTTAGGGTTAGAGGGTTAGGGTTAGAGGGTAGGGTTAGGGTTTGGGTTGGGGTTAGGGGTTGGGGTTAGGGGTTAGAGTTAGGGTTAGGGTTGGGTTAGGGTTAGGGTTGGTTTAGGGTTAGGGTAAGGGTTAGGGTTAGAGGGTTAGGGTTGGGTTAGGGTTAGAGGGTTAGGTTTAGGGTTGGGGTTAGGGTTAGGGTTAGAGGGTTAGGGTTGGGTTAGGGTAGGGTTAGGGTTGGGGTTAGAGGGTTAGGGTTAGAGGGTTAGGGTTTGGGTTAGAGGGTTAGGGGTTAGGGTTAGAGGGTTAGGGTTAGAGGGTTAGGGTTAGAGGGTAGGGTTAGGGTTTGGGTTGGGGTTAGGGGTTGGGGTTAGGGTTACGTTTAGGGTTAGAGGGTCAGGGTTAGGGTTAGAGGGTTAGGGTAGGGTTAGGGTTAGGGTTGGGTTAGGGTTAGAGGGTCAGGGTTGGGTTAGGGTTAGGGTTGGGTTAGGGTTAGGTTTGGGCAGTGACGTGCGGTCAGGGTAGGCAAGGTAGGCAGTGCCTACCCTGGCGCCGTGTGCAAAAAAATAAAAATAAAATATTTTTTTTATTTAATAAACTTATATTTGTATTATTACTGTTAATTATTTCGATCTTTACATGTAATCCGCGATTACTTTAAAAAAGTGTAGACGTTTTGATTAGAAAGGTGGCAGTTGGTAAGTTACGCCAAAGAAATATTGTGCTTTTGCTGTTTCCCATTCATTGTGTACGGCAAAGAATCAGTGCTTTTGCGCCTATTCATTGTGGACGGCAAGAAAAAAAAGTTTTCGCGCATGCGCACTTGATTCTGTATTATTTAACATGTACGCAAATAAGCGGAATTCTTTGTGCTTTTTTTACGTAAATGGTATGCCACATAAGCCTTTACGTTACATATCATTCATGGACCAATTAAAATCGAGATATTACTAGACATTTACGCAGCTTAGGCCAACGTCATTACGTTGGCTATGCTCATTCACGTCGCGTTACACCCGCGGATTTTTATGTCAACATTGCAGCTGCCGTGTCCGTGCCTTTCTTTATAGGTCCATGGTCCGTGCCCGCAGATATTTCAGACTGGAGGAATTTTAACAAAATGGATTATAATTTAAAAAGGAACAGAACGAATAGCAAGAGAAAGGCCTGCGCCAGCCTTGGACGGTGTACAGCAGCAACAGGGACAAACAATGTTCGAGCATTTCAAACGGACAGGTAGCCTACATTAACGGAAGGATGCTAGCTAGCTGTGCTGTCAGTCAGACTGTCACTGGATTACTATCGTCTTGCTTATTTCTACAGCCAGGGAGTCAGATTGGTGAGTCAGAAACTTTTTTGGGGTTTATTTAACAATAAAGTTGGATGAATTGATACCGAGTGCAATCCATTCTGCATTTTATATTCAATTGACGGACAAACCTAAGCTCTGCAATGTGGATAAATGGTTACATTCTGATGCTGGACAGGTCCATGGGGCATATGCTACTGGTACTTTATCTATTAAGATAAAGTTTATGGAGTGGAGTTGCCATCAGTTATACTGTAGTCCTACATAATGATGAATGCTGTCTTTTATTTTTAAGTTGAATAGAAGTAGTACCGGTAGTTTGAATCGGCGAAGGTTTGACTTTTTGCCTTACGTTTTTTCGGCCCTCGGTGTGAGGGACGGGTCCGTTAAGTCGATGGATGCGATGTTTAATCATTTAGACCAAACTACAGTAGGCTACGGGCAAACCTGAAGTCACCGTCGTGACATTTCATATACGTCCCGTGTGTGTGTGTGTGTGTGTGTGTGTGTGTGTGTGTGTGTGAGTGAGTGAGTGAGTGAGTGAGAGAGAAAGGGAGGAACTTATTTGAAATCGGCCGTGCGTGCCTGTTTGTTGTTTATTGTTTTTGATTTAACAATATATAGGTTTAGAGAAATCTGGCTTTCAGAACTCAGTGCCTACCCACTCACTGACCTCACCGCACGTCACTGGGTTTGGGTTAGGGTTGGGGTTAAAATGACATAATATGTTTTGGGTGCACAGGCCTACTGGTCTGATGGTTACGGTGTTATGTGAAAATGAGATGACAGGATGGCTGAGTGGTAAGTCTGTGGCTGGTGTTACCCGGGGAGCCGGTTCCAGCCCAGGGGCGGTGGCTCTCATATGTGTGGGAGACCAGGACCCAGAGAAGAAACCATTTGGCCCATTTATGTATATAATTGTTTGTGTATAATTACTGAGATAATTGATAAAATAAATAAAAGGCCCTAAAAAACTGGCTAAAATCATCATACAATTAGTGCTGTACCATAAAGTGTTCATAAAAACATCATGTATCATTAAAACCAAGGGGTACCTTTGTGCCGAGTTTATCAATCCATATTTTTTCTGCTCTCTTCCTCTGCCCAATAGTCCACCTATTATTGGATTCCAGACCAGAAATGATAAGGTTTGTAGGTGAATGTACTTGGAAATGTCTGACTAGGGGTGTTGTAAGTCTACCTCCCCCAATGTTGTATGTATGTTGCTTTAATCTGGTCAGTAGTGTATGTTTGGTTTCCCCAATGTAGTGCTTTGAGCAGGAAGTGCAGGTGATTATGTAAACTATGTTGCTGGAGTTGAGTGAAAATGTGCCCAGGGTGGGATATGATGCTCTGCTGTGTATGTTATGTATGAATTTCCGGTTTTTGTACATACTGTCATGCTGTGTATGTCGTGAATGTGAGTTAGCTTTAAAGGTTGACCGGACTAAAATGCTTCTGAGATTATTGTTTTTTCTGTGAGCTGAAATGACTTGACAGTTTTGTAGCGCTGGATGGTGTGTTTGTGTACGGCAAAAGTTGTGTTTGAAGGTGCGGTGTAGGTTTGAAGTCCTGTGGGAAAATGTGGAGATAAATGGGATTAGTTGCGGCTGGTGCGTTGTCCGGCTGTTGGAAAAAGAAGGGGGAGTGCCTCCAAGCACTGCTGTAAGGGAAGGGGGGTAGGGTGGGTCGGGATGCAAACCCTGGTTAGGGTAGGGGAGGGAAGGGAGGCAAGGGGGGTTGGGATATAGACCCTGGTTAGGGTAGAGGGCGAGGGTTTTTGAGGGTCTAGTTGGTGCAGTGGTTGGAGGCCGTCCCCCGCCCTCGGACATCTGAGGTGGAGCTTCCAGGGAGTGAATGGGAGCGAGAGCGGCCAAGGTGCTGTTTTTAATTTGACGGAGAAATCGTTTTGAATATCCTCTCTGTCTGAGGCTAGTGAACAGAATGGAGGTGGTGTTAAGGAAATCTGAAATCAGGGATGATATACGGTGAAAACGGATGATCTGTGATTTAATTATTCCTTTAAATGTATGTTTGGGGTGGTAGCTAGATTTATGTAAAAGAGCGTGAGTGTCGGTGGATTTAAAGTAAACCTTGGTGAGTAGTTTGTTTTGCGTGGGGTTTATTGCTTGAAAAAATACTGTGGTGTCTAGAAAGTGTACCTGATGTGGATCTATTATGTATTTGAGTTTAATCGATGGGTGGTGACTGTTAAGTGTGTTGATGAAATCCGGGAATAGAGCGACATCATGGGGCCAATGATGTCGTCTAAGAATCTGAAATAAAAGAGGGGTTTTAAGTCACACTTGGCCAGTGCTTCTCGCTCCCATTCACTCATATAGATGTTGGCGTATGATGGGGCGTATCTCTGACCCATGGCTGTCCCATTTACCTGGAGAAAATGTTGGTTATTGAATGAGAAGTCATTATTGTTTAAACAGATGGTGAGTAATTGTAAGAGTTCTGTGTCCGGTCTAGTGGTGTCTGGGTATTTGGAAAAGATGGATTTTATTTTATCAAGTCCCAGTGGTGTGCTGATGTTGGTATATAGGCTGTCTACGTCAATTGTAAATAGTTGTGTATGGGTGGGGACAGTCATGGGTCTGATGATATCCAGGAAGTGGTAGGTGTCCTTGAGGTAGCTATGGTGTCTGCTAGAGAGGGGGCCAAGATAATGTTCAATATATTGTGAGATGTTGTATGATGTGCTGTTGCAGTCTGACACAATAGGTCTGCCGGGGGGAACCTCAGAGGGAATGGTCCAGGTGTGTGGTTCTTTGTGTATTTTTGGTAGTAAATAAAATTGCCTGGTGCGTGGGTGATCTGGTCCGAATAAAAAATCTCATTGTTTGGCTGTAATGTGTTTTTTATGATATAAAGAGTTAATGATGGTTCTGAGTTGTGACTGTGTTTCTGCCTGAATGCTGTGAGGTATTGGCCTGTAGTGTTGGGTGTTGTTGAGTTGTCTATTAACTTCCAGTAAATAATGCTGTCAGTCCATGATGACTATTTTCGATCCTTTATCTGCCGGTTTTATGATTATGTTGGGATTATTGTTCAATTGTGCGAGGGCTCTGCGCTCGGCCTCCGGTAGATTATCTGAGATATCCACCGGAGGCCGATATGAACGCAGAGCCCGCCTGTCTGACTTAATGAGTGATTGTATTTTGGCGTCCAGCTGGGAGTCTTTAGGTTCCCAGCTGGAGGGGTGTGTGAATGGGGTGTGATGAAACTTGGGTAGTGAGTGAAAATAGTCCTGTATTTTGATGCGTCTATGGTATTTGTGAATGTCCCTCTGAAGTTCCTCCCAGTCATAGGCTTTGGGGCGTGGGATGAATGACAGTCCCCTCTCCAGCAGCGCTATTTGGGGGGCAGAGGGAATAAATAGTTGGGATAAATTGAGAATGTTAGATGATGAGCTCCACCCCAGGTCCACACCAGCCGCAGGTTCCTGTACAGGGGGGTCAAGAGAGGGAGATGTATTAATTACAGGGTTATTTGTAGACAGTTGTGGGGGTAGAGAATTATCGGATATGGGAATTGACAGGATGCTTGCTTTATTGTTACATAATTGTTTGTATGATGGGGGTGCCGGGTTGGTTTCTGTTGAAATTATAAATTTAATTGTTTGCACCAGTATTGAAATATGTCGGTGGCTGTTGATTTGGTCCATTGAATGTTATCCTGTACTGTAATGAAGGTGTCATGTGGGATTTCTGCAAGGAAGGGGAAGTATGTGGCAATGGTGTTATTAATGAGTGTGAGATTGTACTTCTGCTTCGGAGTGAGGTTGGGTGAAAAATTGATTATGGGGAAGTTTATGTCTGCGTTGGGGAAGGTAGACCTTGCCTGTTTATAGAGTGCCTTGAGTTGTTTGATGGAGGTCTGTTTCGGGTCCTGGTCCTTGTTGTTTATCCCCACAGAGAGAACCACCACCTTAGTATGCAGGTTTGGTGTGGTTTTTTCACACATTTTTTGTAAATGGTAGAAGCCGGCTCCCGGGTAGCAGTCCAGCTGTATGTGTGGGTTGTTGTGGGCTGGGATCCGACTGATATTGGAGTCCCCCAGGATCAGGATTGGTTTGCGTGGTGTTATAAACCAGTCCATCAATTTCCTCTGAGGCCTGGCTATGTGGGTGGTGGGTTTGAAAGTTGGCAGAGGGGTGGTGGTGGGGGTTGGGGTGGTAATTGGTGACGGAATAGGACGAGGAGTAAGTTGGGGGGAAAGAAGGAGGGAGGGGGAAGAGGGAGGAGCATAGGCAACCTGCTCACCTGCAGTAGGGGGGGGTGGTAATGGTGGGGGGAGGTGGTGACCCTATAGGGTCCCGGCCCAGGTCCGTGGACGCATCCGCCGCCGGAGGGACCCGGCGAGGTGACAGAGCAGTCCCATGCTCCCCAGTGCTAGGCTCAGAATAGGCTTTAGGGTCTAGCTTGACCTCCAGATGCCCGCTCATCATGATAGGAGATGCCTTAGCAGTTCTTTTGGGGAGCATGGGAGACGAAGGGGAGCTCCGCCACCTCGCCGGGCCGGTCCGGGCAGCAGTGCGCCCTAAAGGGGGTGAATAAGTAGATATGCTGTCAGAATAGTTTACAGAGACATTGGATATGTTATGAGACATGGAACTGTTGAGGCTTATTGATTCTAAGTTGGAGTTGCTGTGTGTTGATACCTTGGTTGAGTTGTGGACCTGGGCCTCCACCGCCACAACCCTAGTTGGGGTTATGGAGGGGGTGACGTCGGGCCTGGGTGGAGATGATGGCTGTTTTGCCGGTGTTTTGAGCTGTAGGGGGGATGTAGATAGATTTGTTATCATGGATGCGTTATTGCTAGACTGGAGAGTGGATAATACCGGGGAGAGCTGGGGGTTAGGGAACTCAGTGGGGCTTCCCTGCCGCTGCTGCCTTGCTCTCCCAGTACCCCGTCCCCCGTCCTCTGGGGCAAAGGAGTGGAGGCCTTAGGGTCTGTAGGGGCCTGTTTGGGAAAGGAGATGGCAGGTTGGAGGGTAGTGCGATGTGGGACGCCTGGGCTCGGGACTGGGGCTGGGAGGTTCGGGTGACTAGTGGAGTTGGGGCAGCTTGGGTGTATACAGGGTGTAAGGCTTGGGGAGGGTTTGGTATTTTAAAGGTGAACTGTGGTTTTTCTTTAGCTTGGGTTGAACGAGTGGATAGGGATAGTGGGTTTGGGTATATCCTGTCCAACTGTTGTGGGATCAGGGGTTGGGGTAGATAGGGAAACTCCCCGTCCTCTTCCGTCTCCAAGATGGGGGGAAGGGGGTCTGTGCTGTTGGTCCTCCGTCTGGGCCTTGGAGGAGTGCTTGAGGTGACCAGAGTAGTTGCTGGTGGTGGTGTGTTGATGTGGAGTGTATGTTCAAGTGTGTGGAGTGTTTCCGGTTTTAATCTACTCCCATAGCGCTTCCTGGCCCAACCAACAGCAATTTGAAGAGCCAGGGGGTTAGGTGTAATGTTGTGGAGAGTGGTGATGGTGTTGCTGTAATGTTGTTGTAGTATGACCATGTTCCTACTCATCCATTGTGTTGTGTTATCTTGTATTTTACTGTATGTATGTTCTGTAGGTGTGGACGGCTTGATGAAGTCTGTGAGTCGGTTAACCTGCCTAAGCATCCCTGGTGGGAATGATTGTGTGGTTACTGCGTTGTCAGCTATGTGTTTGTGATGTATGGCTTGGATTATTTTGAAATATACTTTGCTGGTGTGTCTAGTTTCAGCGTCCGGGGCGTGGCCCAGTGGCTGTGTATGTTGTGTGTGTGTGAGTGTTGTTCTGTGTGTAGTATGTTGTGTGTGTGTTGGTGTTTGTATGTGTAGTGACATGAGTGGCCGTGGTGTGCTTTTCCTGTTAAAAAGCTGTGCATGTGCCTCTGCAGCGCTCGAATGCACAGCCTTAGTCCCAAATTTATACATATTATACCAGGTGAAGGGCCCTTACCTGTCCGGTCTCAGTTGGATGGCTCCTCCGCCGGCAGGAATGATGTAGAATGTTCTTCTGCCGGCCGGTTGGTCCTGTGGGAACACTTGAGAAATTCTCCTTATAAATCACAGTAGTTAGTTGGTGCTAGGTTGGAGCTCAGGCCTTGGAGGTTGAGCCAGGCTGGCAGAGCCCCTCACCGTCGGTTAAAAACAATCTTTATTAGTTCAAATTTAAAAACAACAAGGTTTAAAATAAGTTTTATGGTTTAAAAAGAGAAAAAGGTTATGCGCAGTCGAGCACTAGTCCCTAACGTTTCGCAACAGTTGTTGCTTCATCAGAGGTAACAGAGGGAATGCACAGCTCTGGTATATGGCAGTTGGTGGAGGGATTCTAGATCCCTCCCCCAAATCTCATTTACCCTATCAAGTCCCCAGTTGGATGGTTGTTTGAATTCAATTGGATAATTGGTTGTCAATTAGGCTTCAAAATGTGGAGGGAAATGTGTTCTGTGTTCTTATTGGATGTTGCTGTAGGTGGGGCTTTGTTGGCAAGGTGGACAGGGTGTATTTCACTTTTTCCAGGGATGCCCATATGGTGGTTAGCTCAGGCCCTCAGAGGCTGTTGGGTTGGGTTGGGTTAGAGTTAGGGTTAGGGTTAGGGTTAGAGGGTCAGGGTTGGGTTAGGGTTAGGGTTGGGTTAGGGTTAGGGTTAGGGTTAGAGGGTTAGGGTTATGGTAGGGTTAGAGGGTTAGGGTAGGGTTAGGGTTAGGGTTAGAGGGTTAGGGTTAGGGTAGGGTTAGGGTCGGGTTAGGTAGTTTGAGTTATCTCGATGACCCCCCCCACCTCATCCAACGACTGGGCAGTTGAACTGGGGAGCCAAAGGTAATGCACGGACCAACGCACGTTATCTGCAGCTACTCATTCCATATTACCCAAAGTGATTTGTTACTGACTTAGGATTGCCCTAAAAAGGGTTCTGTATTTCAGGTCTTAGAATTAACCCAGGGTGATTAGTTACTTGACTTGGATTGCCCTAAAAAGGGTTCTGTATTTCAGGTCTTTAGAATTTGTCCAGAGTGATTTGTTCTTGGATTTTTCTTCTTTTTTCTGGTCTTCATAATTTATCCAGAGTGATTAGTTACATGACTTAGGATTGCCCTAAAAAGGGTTCTTTATTTCAGGTCTTTAGAATTTAACCAGAGTGATTTGTTATTCGATTTAGGAGTGTCCTTAAAAAGGGTTTTGTATTTCAGGTCTTTTGAGTATTTTTATTCTAAGCTTGAATAAACGTGTTTTTTAATAACTAATTATTTATATGGATAAATCCTAAATTTAGGGATACATTTCATCAGTAGTGGACCTCGGAATCACGGAGTGTTTCGGCCATTTCTCACTAGACACTCTCCTCCGAGGGAGGCCCCCCCCGTGGTGATCAAATCACGGGGTGTATCCGGTTTTATGCCAATTGTATTCTAAATTTCCTAGTTTTTGATCTTCCCACATGGGGTTTTGGTAGGAATTAATAAACCGTAATTTAATTTCCAAAGTAATATATTTAATACAACATTTGCATTTGTTTTGAGTAAGGTACTTACTATCCATTAGTCAGCTGGTGGCGCCGTAGAGCTGTATAATCTTCTCTCCTCCTCTGAGTGCTCTAGGCCTGTGTGTCTATCCTGTGGTCCTGCATTTGCTCTGTTCACAACCTCAAATAGGCCACAGTGTGAAGCCCCGCCTCTCACGGAATAAAATTGCTGCCAGGTTTCGTGACCAAATATCCCCAAAATGACCAAACGTCTGTCCTTTGATTGTAACATACTATTTCCACTAACTTCCAGTTAGGGTAGACAATAATTTGCATCTAGTAAATTATCAAAGCATTTAAAAATATTTTAAAACCGTATTGGATGCAGAATTAGCAATTTAAGAAATTCCGTGGACGTAGAAATGTGCCAAAATGGCTGTTTATCACAATAAAGTTGATTAAAAATGTTTTATGCTTTAATAAATTGCAATCATGCATTTTTTATGGAGGCAATAACATTTCAAGTCTTATAGGGATGTGAATATGCACTTTTCACGGAGGTAATGACATTTTAAAGCCTAATCGGGTTGAAAATATGCGTTTTTCAGATAAATTCAATTTCTATTTCTTAAGAGCCCTGCACATACTTGCATTAGAGAGCTGCGTAGTCCTCTCTCCTCTGAATGTCCTAGGCCTGTGTGGCTTGACTATGGCCTGTACTGGCTTAAATACATACCTTACTGGGTTAGGGTTAGGGTTAGAGGGTTAGGGTTAGGGTTAGGGTTAGAGGGTTAGGGTTGGGTTAGGGTTAGGGTTAGGTTTGGGTTAGGGTTGGGGTTAAAATGACATCTTGTGTTTTGGGTGCACAGGCCTACTGATCTGATGCTGTTGTGTTATGTGAAAGTGAAATGATAGGATGGTTGAGTGGTATAGTCTGTGGCTGGTGCTATCCAGGGAGCCAGTTCCAGCCCAGGGGTGGTGGCTCCCATCGGTGTGGGAGACCAGGACCCAGACTATTGAGCAGAGGAAGAGGCAGCAGCACAATGGTCAGTAAAATGTGGTACTTTTGTGGGATTAAAACAATAAAATAAAATAAAATAAAATAAAATAAAATAAAATAAAATAAAATAAAATAAAATAAAATAAAATAAAATAAAATAAAATAAAATATAAACCATAAAAATGGACATATATCAATACACACATACACAATTCCAATAATAGAAAAATAAATATGTGTACCTATTATAAAATTCCATAATCATGGTGCTAGTATTAAAATATATGGTGAGTGGCGGGGATGGGTGGGGGGGAGGGGAAATATGGGAAGGTGGGTTATGTGGTAGATGGGGATTGTTTTTTCCGGTGCTAAACTTAGGTTCAGGTGTGAGGGGAGGGGTGGTTAGGGTTAGGGTAAAGGGTACATGGTTAGATAGCACAGATGGGAAAGCCCCGCTCTTTCCCCTGGGAGACCCGGGTTCAGGCCCCAAGCCCGACAGTGCAAAAAATAGGGGGGAGGGGGGAATAAAAAACCTTTTGGCCCATAGACATATATATGTGTATGTGTAAAATATCCAGATAATTACTTAAATACATAAATAAAAGGCCCTAAAACATTAGCTAAAATCATCCTAAAATTAGTGCTGTACCATAAAGTGTTATTAAAACATCATTTGTCATTAAAACCAAGGGGTACCATTGTGCCGAGTTTGTCAATCCATATTTTTTCTGCTCTCTTCCTCTGCCCAATAGTTCACCTATTATTTGATTCTAGACCAGAGATGATGAGGTTTGTCGGTGAATGTATTTGGAAATGTCTGACTAAGGGTGTTGTAAGTCTACCTTCCCCAATGTTGTATGTGTGTTGTTTTAATCTGGTCAGTAATGTATGTTTTGTTTCCCCAATGTAGTGTTTCGAACAGGAGGTGCAGGTGATTATGTAGATGATGTTGCTGGAGTGGAGTGAAAATGTGCCCAGGGTGGGGTGTGATGCTCTGCTGTGTATGTTATGTATGAATTTCCGGTTTTTGTACATACTGTCGTGCTGTGTTTGTGGTGAATGTGAGTTATCTTTAAAGGTTGACCGGACTAAAATGCTTTTAAGGTTATTATTTTTTCTGTGGGCTGAAATGACTTGACAGTATTGTAATGCTGGATGGTGTGTTTGTGTGCGGGAAAAGTTGTGTTTGAGGGTGCGGTGTAGGTTGGAAGTCCTGTGGGAAAATGTGGAGATAAATGGGATTAGCTGCGGCTGGTGCGTAGTCCGGCTGTTGGAAAAAGAGGGGGGAGTGCCTCCAAGCACTGCTGTAAAGGAAGGGGGGTAGGGTGGGTCGGGATGCAAACCCTGGTTAGGGTAGGGGAGGGAGGGGAGGCAAGGGGGGTTGGGATATAGACCCTGGTTAGGGTAGAGGGCGAGGGTTTTTGAGGATCTAGTTGGTGCAATGGTTGGAGGCCGTCCCTCTAACCCTAACCCCTAGGGTTAGGGTTAGAGGGTTAGGGTTAGGGTTAGGGTTAGAGGGTTAGGGTTGGGTTAGGGTTAGAGAGTTAGGGTTGGGTTAGGGTTAGGGTTAGGGTTGGGTTAGGGTTAGGGTTAGGGTTAGAGGGTTAGGGTTAGGGTTAGGGTTGGGTTAGGGTTAGGGTTAGAGGGTTAGGGGGTTAGAGGGTTAGAGGGTTAGGGTTAGAGGGTTAGGGTTAGGGTTAGAGGGTTAGGGTTGGGTTAGGGTTAGGGTTAGGGTTAGGGTTGGTTTAGGGTTAGGGTTAGGGTTAGAGGGTTAGGGTTGGGTTAGGGTTAGGGTTAGGGTTAGAGGGTTAGGGTTAGGGTTAGGGGGTTAGGGTTGGGTTAGGGTTAGGGGGTTAGGGTTGGGTTAGGGTTAGAGGGTTAGGTTTAGGGTTAGGATTAGGGTTAGGGTTAGGGTTAGGGTTGGGTTAGGGTTAGAGGGTTAGGTTTAGGGTTATAGGGTTAGGGTTAGAGGGTAGGGTTAGGGTTAGGGTTAGGGTTGGGGTTAGGGGTTGGGGTTAGGGTTAGGGTTAGAGGGTCAGGGTTGGGTTAGGGTTGGGTTAGGGTTAGAGGGTTAGGGTTAGGGTTAGGGTTAGAGGGTTAGGGTTAGGGTTAGAGGGTTAGGGTTAGAGGGTTAGGGTTAGGGTAGGGTTAGGGTTAGGGTTAGGGTTAGAGGGTTAGGGTTAGGGTTAGGGTAGGGTTAGAGGGTTAGGGTAGGGTTAGGGTTAGGGTTAGAGGGTTAGGGTTAGAGGGTTAGGGTTAGAGGGTTAGGGTTGGGTTAGGGTTAGGGTTAGAGGGTTAGGGTTGGGTTAGGGTTAGGGTTAGGGTTAGGGTTGGGTTAGGGTTAGGGTGGGGTTAGGGTTTGGGTTAAGAGGTTCCTTTGTTGGAATATTGTTGCACAGGCCTATTGATCTAAAAACGGGAGTGGTGTTGGTGGTGCGGTTGAAGAGCTCTGCCCCTTCACCCGGGAGACCAGGGTTCGATTCCCAGGCAGGGTGTCTCTGCAGTGGACAGAAGAAGAGGGTGCTGCTGACCAGGGTTAAATAAAAAGTTAAAACAACTTGAAAAATTATTTAAAAATGCTAAGAGTAATTAGAAAATTAAAAGATTAGGAATTAGAAAATTAAAATAATTGGAAGATTAAAATGATTAAAAAGTTCAAATAATTAAAAAAAAAAAAAAAAAAAATTAAATTAATTAAGAAAATCTCTAAGAGATTAGAATAAATGGTATAAAAAAAAAAAAAAAATTCAGAACACCTAAAATAGTGAGAATTAAAATAATTTAAAAAAATTTGCATAATTAGAATAAAATTAGAAAAATTTAAAAAAATCTCAAAAAAGGGGAGGGGGGGGAAATAAAAACCAATATGTAGTATTTGTGTACATTTAGTCCTGGAAAATGACTACAAAACAGCTTCCAATAGATGTTGTAAATTTACAACAGTGGGTCTCAGAGGGTTAACAAGATTAACTTTCTTGTGTGATGGACATTCAACTTGAACCAGAGAAAGTTGCAGAAAAAAATTGTGTTTTTGGGCCCCAAAATTCTGATAGAAGTATTCATCATTTTCCCTGTTAGAATTCTTTATAGTTATATTCAGAACCACATACATTACATCATATATTTCTTCACAGAGTTGATGGCACGTCTAAGTGACAATTTACGATTTTTATAGAAATATTTTTGCTTCCGCTGCAATATTGGGCACTTTTGTGATGACACATTCCAACTTTATGATGCTAGGTTGATGATTCTGAAGCTCGCTGAAATTCATACACACCTTTTAACATTCTCGTTGATGTGACCATTGGCGAGATGTGTGTTTATTAAATTCAGTATGACGTGTGTGTGTGTGTGTGTGTGTGTGTGTGTGTGTGTGTGTGTGTGTGTGTGTGTGTGTGTGTGTGTGAGCCCCAGTTTCCGCAATAACACACACAGACATGTACTCTGATAAACACAGTATTTTTAAAGGTACAGTGTGTGTGTATATATTAAATTCATGTTTATGATTCAAATCATAAACATTGATACCCTGTCTCAAATGCATATATACTGGTATGTGTATATATTTATTCAAAATGTGTTTCTAAGTGTTGTGTTGATGGAGTCTTTAACCACAGTGCAATGTTTAATGTGAAGGCAGCATCTACCCAATAACATGTTTCATTTATTCAGAAAAAAGGTTAAACTGTCTGTCTGTCTGTCTGTCTGTCTGTCTATCTATCTATCTATCTATCAATCTATCTATATATCTGTCTGTCTGTCTGTCTGTCTGTCTGTCTGTCTGTCTGTCTGTCTATCTATCAGTCAGTCAGTCAGTCAGTCAGTCTGTCTGTCTGTCTGTCTGTCTATCTATCTATCTATCTATCTGTCTATCTATCTATATGTCTGTCTGTCTGTCTGTCTGTCTGTCTGTCTATTTTTATATATGGAAATTATAATGATGGAAGAGTGAAATGAAGAAAAAAGAGTTCTACAAAAAAAAATGTTTTAGATTTGGGACATAGGACACGGTTTAGTTGGGCTTTCGGGGAAACTTGTTCTGCTTTTTTTGGAGTGAAAAATATGATCTAAGAACACTGTGGTCGGCATGAGCAGTTGTTAATGTTTGACAGACATTGTCCATGAAGAGACAATGCCAATAGAACTATAGTCAGAAAAACTAATTTGAAACAATACACATGCCAATCACCATCGGTTTTGATTGATAGGACAACTTACGCAATCATCTTTAGCTCATTAAAAATAGATGTTACCCCAAAGGGAGAAAGACAAAGAAATTCAGTGATTACATCTGCAAGTTAAATCAAGTCACTTTATTTATTTTGCACATTTAAAGGTGCAGTGTGTAATATGACATCATCAAGAAAGTTCTAGAATGCAACACTCCCTGGGTAACCCCAACCCTTTCGAATAATAACAGAAGCTACAGTGGCCTTCAAGGACAAGAACAATTCTACATTTTAAACAATGCACCTGATGACATTCCAACTATGACACTTTCAAGATGGCGGCACAAGGCCTTGGTCCAACATATGCAGAAATATGGACATATATGAGACCCTTTCTGAGGGAAAAAAAATTATTCAAAATTTTTTTTTCAGCTATTATGCACTAAATTAAATGTACTTATGGATATTATAATTACTTTCTACAAAATCTGCTTGGAAATAAAACCCAAAATTCTACACACTACAGGTTTAAAGGGGCAGTGTGTAATGTGACATCATCAAGAAAGTTCTAAAAAGTTCTATAAAGTTCTAGAATGCAACGTTCCCTGGGTAACCCCACCCCTTTTGAATAATAACAGAAGCTACAGTGGCCTTCAAGGACAAGAACAATTCTAAATTTTAAACAATGCACCTGATGACATTCCAAAAACATGGATGCCTCCATAAGACTTACCCTCTCAATGTACAAAATGTAACAATGATATTTGTAATTCTCCGCTCAGGAGGATAATTCAGATTATTGGCAGAGGTGATTTTACACCAATGAGGACATATTTATGAATGAGGATATTGATTTTAGCTAATACATTACTTAAAATGTTACACAGTGTCCCTTTAAGAACAAAATAAGTTGACCCAAAGTGTTTTAGTAAAGTTAAAAAAAAATTAAATTTAACTCTATTTGTTTTATTTTTTTTCCATTCATTTAAATAGCACAGAACGGACAAACTTAAATTTTTATAGATAGTGGGCGTCCTGGGGAAATGCACCTGTTGGAAGACCAAGAAGAAGAAGTACTATAGAATAAATAACTAAATACATCTTCACCTCATCACTTGATATTGTGGAAAGACTTGAGGCAGTGGTGGATGATATCATCTTTAGTAACTATAGCTTCTTGTCCTTGAAGGCCACCGTAGCTTTTTCTATTTTCTCCATTTATTTTAATTCAAGTACAACTGAATTTAAATATAATCAATACAAATGAACTGTACAAGATGCAATCCAACATATATTCTTTTTCAGCAGCATCAAAGTGGCACAGGGGAAATACACTTGTTATTTTGTGTGTTCACCGAATCGTACAAACAAACAATAGTGATTCATAAAGGCTATGAGTCAGTGAGCTTGTGAGTGTAATGTACCAGGGGGGCAGACGTGTGTGTGTGTGTGTGTGTGTGTGTGTGTGTGTTGTCAGTGTTTGTGTGTGTGTGTGTGTGTGTGTGTGTGTGTGTGTGTGTGTGTGTGTGTGTGTGTGTGTGTAATGTACCAGGGGGGCAGATGTGTTCAGATAGTCTCGTAAAAAAAAGTAGAATTTTCACTCAGACAAAAACACACACCACAACTATTTCACAGCAGTTTAAAGTCGTCACGTATTGTGGTTGTCGGCTCAATTGCCCTGTAGGACACAGTGTGTGTGTGTGTGTGTGTGTGTGTGTGTGTGTGTGTGTGTGTGCGTGTGTGTATGTGTGTGTGTGTGCGTGTGCGTGTGCGTGTGTGTGTAATAGTAATACTTGGGGAAATGAAACAGGGCATTGTGTGAATACTGAACAATCTCGTAAGAAAAGAAAGGACAGTTTCTATTCTACTTCAAAGGTTACAGAATGTTGGGGCGCCCTTAACTCAGTTTGGTAGGGCGTCCCCCCCCCCCATGGGCCTCGGCCAGCAGCGGACCCGGGTTCGATTCCAGCCTGCGGTTGTTCTCTGCATGTCACTCCCCTCTCTGCCCCATTTCAACTCTGTCTCTACACTATCAATAAAGCATAAAAATGTCAAAAAAAAATCCCCAAAAAAATCAAAAAATTCAGAAGTCAAGAATGATCCTAAAAGCAGTCATATTAAGCCCCATTAAATAGGTTAGTGTGATTGGGATGTTCTAGTACATACTGCATACTACTGAGCACAATGGTTGAGCCTATAAGTAGAGAGGTAGTCTGCCTGAGGTTAGGAAGACAGGGCCAAGCTCCTTGAATACTTATCATACATTAACATTTGAAAATCCCCTTTTTTCTTCACCTTAGAGTCAAATACATGTCTCAACCTTCACACACCCATAATAAGATGTATTTTGTTTTATTCACTATACAAAGTGACAGGCAGCTTGTTGCCAATTTTTTTTTTTGGGGGGGGTGGTACCAAAATCTGGACTTTTTTGCAGATACATTCTGTGTTAATACAAAAGCCTATAGGCTCTGTAAACGCGGTAACTCTGACTTCTCAGTTCCAACTGAAATGCAGCACTACTTCAAGCCTGGTGCATCTTTGAGCCTAGATTCCAAACCAACTAAAGCATACATACACTTACTTTTAAAATCGTTGTACTTTTATACTTTCACTCAAGTGGTATTGTAAGAGGTGACTTGTAACTCTTAAAGCTGGGGTGGAGGATTTGGGGAGAAAATGGCAGTTGGGATTGAGATTCGAATCCAAATACCTCAACCGCTCCACTTGTTCCTCAACCCTCCCCTATGGTCCCTCCCTGACACGCTCTACACCAACAAAGTCGTGCCAAAGTGAATGGACAGTCCCAACAGCCAATAAGAACAGAGAATCGGAGCCTCGCTCTGATTGGTCAAAGTGTACAGCTCATGTTAACTTCGACCAATCAGAAATCACACACCCCAGCTTTAACAGTTATTTTCCTAGTAAGGGATCTTTACTCAGTATAATTTTCAGGTATAGTCTTTACACCATAAGGCTATTAACATCTCCTAATTTGGGCTGCTATGCTAACCTACTAGCCTGCAGGGTTTATTCGGCTATTTATCTTTTTATTACCGCGGAATCAGCCCCCACACAGCCTGTGGGCTCAGACTAAATTAGACCATCTCTAGTTAAAACTGTTTCAGTAATATGATTTAGGGATTCAGTTCAATCTTCAGTGCATGTGTGTGTGTGTGTCTGTGTGTGTGTGTGATAGAGAGAATGCGTGTGTGTGTGTGTGTGTGTGAGAGAGATAGTACGTGTGTGTGTGTGTGTGTGTCTGTGTGTGTGTGTGTGTGTGTGTGTGTGAAGAGAGAGAGATTGCGTATGTATGTGTGTGTGTGAGAGTGAGAGAGAGAGTGCCTGTGTGTGTGTGTGTGTGTGTGTGTGTGTGTGTGTGTGTGTGTGTTTCACGCGCATGTGTGTGTGAGCCCACTCATTGGGACTCAGCCCAGTGTGTGTCTGATAAGCACTTGCTGCTTTTTGCTGCTTTTTCAATATTTTCCCCCCAGACATCCTCCGAGTTAAAGACCTAGAAAGAGATGTTCCTTTTGACAGCCAAACCCCACAGTTCCACCATCTTGGTTTTGACATAAGCTTGATTTGTGTGCTTTTTTCAGTACAATGCTCTATTGTAGAGTGACAATTAACAACAAATCCTTCTGTAATAACCTTCAGAATAGCGCTGAGAATGATTATGGAAAGTGTAGTTGATAATAATCTGAGATAATGTCTGTTAAAGATGGTCGTATAGGAGAGATATACAGAAGCAAACAGACAAGGTTTAGTCAAATAAACACCTAAATGTACATGTTGGACCTTTGATTTATACTAGTATGAAAGAAGACATGATATGGAAGATAAATAGACACAAATCTAGAAATTGACCAGTGCTTGAAAAAAAACCAATGTTTTCGCCCGCAGTTTCTCGACTTAATCAAAAGGGTTTAAGCACGTATCCCCTTGTGCTCAATTCAGACACTTAAATGAGTATCAGAGCTCCCTGCATCTTGCATCTAACTGCATCTAATTTAATTGATTTGCCCACAATAACGTATGCACATCATTTACAGCCGAGGATAAAATGAAGAGACCAGTCTGGATTTTTCTTCAATCTTCATCTCTACATTACTTAATGAAAATACTCTAAATGACAATATTTTTATTGTGAATTTGGTAGAAATGTTGTCAGTAGTTTATAGTATAAAACCAAAATGTTCATTCTGCTCAAACATGTGCCTATAAATAGTAAAACGAGAGACACTGAACATTTTGAGTGGTCTCTTAATTTTTTTCCACAGCTGTATGTCTTCACTTTGGTTTAGAAATCAGTTTTTCTATTTGGTAAATTTCCCCCTGGAGCGTGAGGCTTGATCTTGAAGTATCAACTCAATTTGAAAGCTGTTAGTCGCCTCTCTGTCTGTCTGTCTCTCTGTCTGTCTGTCTGTCTGTCTGTCTGTCTGTCTGTCTGTCTGTCTGTCTGTCTGTCTGTCTGGAATTTGGAACGAAATATGTTTAATTATTGCAGTGAAAATAAAAAAAATATTCCGGTGGGAATATGAAGGTGTATTGAACTCTGAGATCCTATGTAGTATAAATGTGCAAACATTTTAGAAAATCGGTTCATCCTAGCCTGCAGAAAAGGCAGAAAGAGTGTTGTATGGTCTCACTGTCTCACCCTACATTTTCCCATGTGTGACATCACACACGGGAACATGTAGGGTTAGGATTAACAGGATAGCAGGGCCAAGGGAAGACTGAGGGAAGAAACACCTCATTCATTATATTATAATAGTGATTTTATAATGATAGAACGCCGGTTCTGTATGGGTGAAGTACTCCTTTAAGTGCATTGGACTCCCTCATCTCTTCCATATATTGGCTCGTGTGCTATCATCACCATCCAACAATGTCTTAAATCACTCGATACAGTTACTGCTAATAATGAGCTTATAACCTATATGTCTGAGTTGAGTGTATCTGCCTGCTACACACACACACACACACACACACACACACACACGCACACACGCACACACACACACACACACACCACAGCCCCCTGTTGTATTTAATTCAGATTTAACATTATCACTAAAAACTCCCAGTGCTATAACTGTCTCACTGAAGTGCACAGACTTAATCACGCTCCACTCTTCTTTCTCACTATCCTTTTAACAGCTTCGTTTTATGCGGGAATCCAATTTATTATCTCTTAAAGGTACAGTGTGTAGTAAAGGTGTATTCTAGTTTCTGTCACATCTATACTCAACAAAAATATAAACGCAACACTTTTGTTTTTGCTCCCATTTTTCATGAGATGGACTTAAACATCTAAAATTCATTCCAGATACACAATTGTACCATTTCTCTCAAACATTGTTCACAAATCTGTCTAAATGTGTGATAGTGAGCACTTCTGCTTTGCTAAGATAATCCATCCCACCTCACCGGTGTGCCACATCAAGATGCTGATCTGACATCATGATTAGTGCACAGGTGTGCCTTAGACTGTCCACAATAAAAGGCCACTCTGAAATGTGCATTTTTTTGCTTTATTGGGTGTCTGGGGACTCAGAACCAGTCAATATCTGGTGTGACCACCATTTGCCTCATGCAGTGCAACACATCTTCTTCGCATAGAGTTTATCAGATTGTCAATTGTGGCCTGTGGAATGTTGTTCCACTCCTCTTCAATGGCTGTGCGAAGTTGCTGGAGACGGCTTATGGTGGAGAAATGAACATTCAATGCACGAGCAACAGATCTTGTTGACATTCCTGCTGTCAGCATGCCAATTGCACGCTCCCTCAATGCTTGTGGCATCTGTGGCATTTTGCTGTGCGACAAAACTGCACATTTCAGGGTGGCCTTTTATTGTGGACAGTCTAAGGCACACCTGTGCACTAATCATGATGTCAGATCAGCATCTTGATGTGGCACACCTGTGAGGTGGGATGGATTATCTCAGCAAAGCAGAAGTGCTCACTATCACACATTTAGACAGATTTGTGAACAATGTTTGAGAGAAATGGTACAATTGTGTATCTGGAATGAATTTTAGATCTTTAAGTCCATCTCATGAAAAATGGGAGCAAAAACAAAAGTGTTGCGTTTATATTTTTGTTGAGTGTAGATTGGAATGCCCCCTTCCGTTGTGGAGAATTTACAGAAGCTACGGTGGACTTCAAGGACAAGAAGCTATAGTTACTAAAGATGGCATCATCCACCACTGCCTCAAGTCTGTCCACAATATCAAGTGATGAGGTGAAGATGTATTTAGTTATTTATTCTATAGTACTTCTTCTTCTTCTTCTTGGTCTTCCAACAGGTGCATTTCCCCAGGACGCCCACTATATATAAAAACGTGTAAGGCAGTTAAGTTTGTCCGTTCTGTGCTACTGTAGAAACATGGCGGTGCAACATGGCGGCCTCAACGCCCCGCTCCTATGTAGATATTTAAAAAAAAATCGACAGAAAATAATGTAAACAATGACCACAGAATGGATATGTTGTATTTTCCGTAGACTTAGATTTTATACTCACATTATATTTAGAAACACATGGTCTGTATTGTTATGAACAGTTTAAAGTAAATGTCCCAATTTTCCTACATAATCGTGCTGTTAGATTTTCAATGAAAGAAAATAGAGAAATCTCAACATTTTGAAAATGCCCACAAGAGATGAAGAGTTTCCCTTTGTTCTGTAAAAGAGAAATAAGATCTTTGGCTTTGATGCTAGAATCAGATCAGTATTGCTGTTGCATCAGTTGCTGCTGGCAAACAGTTGTATTAGGACAACAGGTGTGTGTGTGTGTGTGCGTGTGTAGCTATTTTTGTGAGGACCAATTTGAGTTTAGGATTTTAGGAGCAAGGACATTTTGTCTGTTTTTTTTAACCTTTTTTTATACAGGTGAATACCATTGAGACTTTTTTGCAAGGGAGACCTGTTTTCCTTTCCCACATTACCATTCACACACACATTCATACACCGATAGCAGCAGGCTAACTATCAACATTCACACAAGGCAAGGTGGGGGAAGTGTCTCGCCCAAGGACACAACAACCATGACACAGGTGGCAGGGCGGGGATCGAACCTCCAACCCTTTGATCATCGGCCGACCCGCTCTACCAACTGAGCCACAGTCGTCTCACTTTGGGACAGGCTGTTTGAGGGTTAACACTAGGTTTTAAGGTTCAGGTATGAATTAGGTTTATGTTAGGGTTAGTGTAAGGGTTGGGGTTAGGCATTTAGTTTTGATGGTTAGGGTTAAGGTAAGGGGCTAGGGAATGCCTTATGTCAATGAATGTCTTTACAAGTATAGCCGTACAAATGTGTGTGTGTGTGTGTGTGTGTGTGTGTGTGTGTGTGTGTGTGTGTGTGTGTGTGTGTGTGCGTGCGTGCGTGCGTGTGTGTGTGTGTGTCAACAGGCCTGTAGCCATTGATCAGTGCAGGCGGCCGCGTGCCACACTGAATAACATACTCCATGACACATCATTACAAGGAGGAAATGTATTGAACATCTTTAGCCTCACCTGAGCAACAGTAACTTACCTGTACTATGAATACAGTGCAGTTACTTTTATGACCATAAGGGGGCGACACACAAGGCAAGTTTATTTCTATAGCACAATTCAGACACAAGGCCATTCAAAGTGCTTTACAGGGGCAAGATTAGAATACATAAAACACATTAGAAAATCCAATGAATTTAAATAGAACATTTAAATAAAATAGAAATAACAGGTTAAAATGGAAAGAAAAAAAAGTCTTCAACCTTAATAATAATAATAATAATAATAATACCAATACTACTACTACTACTACTACTACTACTACTACTACTACTACTACTACTACTACTTCTACTACTACTACTAATAATAATAATAATAATAATAATAATAATAATAATAATAATAATAATAATAATAATAATAATCTTTATTTGTATAGCGCCCTTCATACATAGAATGCAGCTCAGAGTGCTTTACAGTCACAAAATAAAGAAAATATAAAAACAAAACACATGTATCACAGGCAATAAACCAAAGCGCTAAAGATAAAAATTAAATAAAAATAAATAAAAATGCAATAAAAAATAAATAAAATAAAAAGTAATACAAACATTAAATAAAAATGCATAGAATGAGTCAGACCTTAGATTGTTGAAAATGGGCAATGCATAAAACAAATATAAAAGATAAAAACCATAAAATACGACAAAATAAATATATGGTGGGATTAATTAAAAGCAGAACCTTGATTTAAACACTAAACTGAGCACAGCAGAAGCATCACCATCGTTCACAGTGAGGCTTTAACCTGTAACTGTAAACCCTAATCCACAACATCCTTCCAACTATGTCATGCTAGGAGTTGGTTTCATGATATTAAACATCTGAAAAGAGTTATAGGCATATTCAAATCAAATCAAATCAGTTTTATTTGTATAGCCCAAAATCACAAATACATTTGTCTCAGTGGGCTTTACATTCCATACAATATGATACAATATGATACAATATGACACCCTGCCCTTACACCCTTAGCTCGGCTGAGAAAAAACTCACAGTAAAAAACCCTTTACCGGGATTACAAAATGTTTGAAGAAATCTCAGGGAGAGTTGACAGAGTAAGGGATCCCTCTCCCAGGACGGACATGCTGCAATAGATGTCATAAGTAGAGATAATCACTAGGGCTGCAACTAACGATTATTTTACCAATCGATTAATCGGTCGATTATTTTTTCGATTAATCGATGAGTCGGATAAAAAAAAAAACATTTGTAAATGCCGCATCTTTATTCAAAAACTGAACATTACTTCAAATTCACAGTGCAGACTGAAGTGTCAAAACACCAGGTTATTGCTCCAACGTCCCGGAACTATTAAAAGTAATATTAAATGATAAAAAAATAATAATAAACCTAACTGGGATAACACAAAAAAAAACATACAATGTATGATATACAGTATATATACTGTATATCATACATTGTATGTTTTTGACTGGTTTACCATGGACATCCCTTATATATAAGGGATGTCCATGGTAAACCAGTCAACCGATAAGATTTTTAACCGATAAATACTAACGGTTAAAAAAATTTGATCATCTTAATTTCTCTCAGATGACAGGAGATCGCTAATTTCTATTGATATTGATACCATTTGAGACTCCTTAACGATCCAAGTCTTTATTGATATCACTATTGATACTTTTCTATTATTTTGTTGAAATAGAACTTGTATTATTGCTTTAATTGCTGATATGATCATAGCTCAAGATAGGACATTAAAACAGGTCATAATTCCATCTTTACTATCTATTTTATATTGCTGGGAAAACAAGTTTTCGCCAAAATCTCAAATTTCTTTTTTTATGTGTTGCACTTGAACACATCAATCATATTACTGAGCCGGGCCTGAACACATCGCAGTTGACATGTTTGCTATTTTTTTTTTAAGCCAACTAGCTCTATATCCTTCCGATTTTCATGATTTTAACATGGATTTAAAAACTGGATTATTATCTTTAACTGACGGCGGGACTTTCTACACCGTTCGGTTGTGTGATAACTGCCGCTGCTTTAAATGACTGTTGATGCGCCGATGCCGACTCTCCGAGCCCGTCTGCACACCGTCTGCAGCAGCAGCAGCAGCTGACAGAGTTTTTTTGGACTAGACGGATACTGAGTTGAAGGAGTTTTTTTTAAACCCAAAGACAGCAAAGGTACAACACTTTTATATTGGCCTACAGTCCAGTGTTAGATATGACCAAAATACAAGCTGTGGCCGCTCACACCATAGCTTTCCCGCACCGCTTCACGTGCGGAAGGCCGCTGTAGGCGTGCATGAACCTGTCGGCGGCTGGATGTAAACAGTGCCGCGCCTACATGTGACTTATTAATCGCGCGACTCAACGAATCGATGACCAAATTTGTTGCCAATGCTTTTAGTAATCGATTTTAATCGATTTTATCGATTCGTTGTTGCAGCCCTAATAATCACGAAGGAATTTGATCATTGACCAGGTGATTACATGGTAATACTAAAGTAAAGTGCGAATAGTGTGGATGCAGGAAGACTTCAGATGCTGCCAGAGGATCCACACCGTCTCGTCTCCATTCATCAATCCCAATAAAATAAAGAAATTGTTGTCATTTAAGTTTGATAAACTATGATCTGTTTCTTATGACACAATAAGTATTTTAAACCAATCACAGCAGTCCTCTTGCCGAATAATAATATTCATGAACATATAATTTCAATCTGATTTTTGTCAAAGTTTATTGAGACACTATACTTTGATATCATATTGATTTTCATCCTTTTAGACCAGGTTTTAAAGCGGCTTTAACAACATATGAAAACATATTTTGTAATACCCTGCATCAAATATTTATATATGTGGTTTATGTCGAATTATAGCATAGTTTAGGACAATACAGTAATACTAGTAGACTATTATATTAGGGGAAATTCTTCTTAATGTGTTCAGACATTCATTTCTTTGGATATGATTTGTTATACGTTTTCATTTGCAGTTTTGGTCTAAGGCCTGAGCTTGAAGCTAAAGTCTTGACTGGGAACTCAACCAATGTTATTCTGAGCTCCACATTAAATCCCTTTTTAAACACATATTAACATTCTTTATTTAATCCAACAACAGATAGGATTAGAACACTTGGGATTCTTTATATATTCAGTTTGTATTGTAATGTTTGGACACAGGGACGAGAGTCTTAGCAACAAGGCAACACACACACACACACACACACACACACACACACACACACTCTCTCCCTCTCTCTTACACACACGCACACACACACGTGCACACACGCACTCTCTCTCTCTCTCTCTTTCTCTCACACTCTCGCTCACACACACACACACACACGCTTGCACGCGCACACACACACACACGCACGCACGCTCACCCACATTCTCTCTCTCAATCTCTCTCTCACACACACACACACACACACACACACACACACAGACACACACACACACACACACACACACACACACACACAGAGTCAAATGGGATTATGGCACATGGGATCCTTTATATATTTAGTTGTCAATGTTTGGACTCATGAACTAGAGTCTTAGCCACATGGCCAGACTACCAACGACATATGAGACGGAAGCGGACGCCTTTGCCAAATGTCTGGCGAGTTCACACACACACACACACACACACACACACACACACACACACACACACACACACACACACACACACACACACACACACACACACACACACACAGACTTACATGTCGGCTTGCTTCCCTTAGGCCACTCACAGCCAGTGTTATAGGAACATGTCCAAGAGTTGTCAAATATCTGCACTACACACACACACAGTCACACACACACACACATACAGTCACACACACACACACACACACACACAGTCACACACACACACACACACACACAGTCACACACACACACACACACACACAGGCCAGGCTGTACAGTTCAATGTATTAATCTACTCTGCAACATGCTTCAGGAGGAATGCTTGAATTAAATGTCCAAGACTTGTCAAATAACTGCACTACACACACACACACACACACACACACACACACCTACACACACACCTACACACACACACCTTCTTAACCCAATGGTACCAAACAATTTATTGCATGGAAAGTCATAAATGTGCTGCTCAAATTC
>OX442356.1:32559433-32574433 GCA_949357725.1 Hyperoplus immaculatus | reverse complement strand
ATTTTTTCCAGAGCTGTGCCGTCCAATAATTAGTTGATCATTGTCCCAAAGACCAAAGCTATACACTGTACAGACTGAAGTGTGATAATTACAATTGTTTATCATAAGCATAGGGCTATGTTTAGGCTCTATTGTTATATATCTACAGTGAAAGGTGATAATGCCAAACCTGGGGTAGTGGTTTAGGTATGAAAAGAGAGAAGCAATGATTGCAATTTAAGTGTTTTCGATGTTAAGTATGTATTTTGATGGTTTGCCTTCTTTGTGTGTTTGTGTGTGTGTGTGTGTGAGTGTGTGTGTGTCTGTGTGTCTGTGTGTGTTCGTGCACATGCGTCCCTGGTGTCATTTGAACATATGTGCGCCTGTGTGTATGTGTGTGTGCGTGTCTCTGTGCCTGTGTGTTTGTGTGCATGTATGTATGTGTGTGTGTGTGTGTGTGTGTGTGTCTCACTATGTGTATGCATGTGTGTTCGTTTCACATGCCTCTATGGGCTTGTTTGAACATATGTGCGACTGTGTCTCTGTGTGTGTGTGTGTGTGTGTGTGTGTGTGTGTGTCTGGTGTCTGTGTGTGTGTGCGCCTGCATGTGCTACTGTGTCTGTGTGTGTGTGTGTGTGCTTTTGCCTGTATGTGCTACTGTGTGTGTGTGTGTGTGTGTGTGCCTGCATGTGCTACTGTGTGTGTGTGTGTGTGAATGTCTCTCTCCCCTCTCTCTCTCTCTCTCTCTCCCTACAGGTTACTAAATGGTTTTCTGGAGGGGAAACAGATCTCTGAACCGGCGCGATGCTTCTCCTAATGCTGCTGGCGGCCTTTTCTGCTTCCACCATCTTCATCACCCTCCTTCTTCCCACTACATATGGCTCCTCCCTCTCTTCATCCCAGGAGCCAATCGAAACGTCCGAACTCCCGATGACCGAGACCTGCTCAGCTTGCTCCTGCATGTCGGTGGAAAACGTCCTCTACGTCAACTGCGAAAAGGTGACGGTCTATCGTCCCACTCAACTCATCCCGCCGCCTTCCAGCTTGTACCACGTGAATTTCCAGAACAATTTCTTGATCATTCTGTACCCCAATTCGTTCCCAAACTTCACCCACGCGGTGTCGCTGCAACTGGGCAACAATAAACTGCAGAACATCGAAGGCGGCGCTTTCATGGGCATGAGCGCCTTGAAACAGCTGCATTTGAACAATAACGAGTTGAAGGTGCTACGAGCGGACACTTTCCAGGGGATTGAGAATTTGGAGTACCTTCAGGCAGACTATAACTTGATTAAGTACATTGAAAAAGGGGCATTCAATAAACTGCACAGGCTAAAAGTGCTCATACTGAACGATAATCTGGTACAGCTTCTCCCCGACAACATATTTCGCTTCGCCTCGCTCACACACTTGGATATAAGGGGGAACAGGATCCAGAAACTTCCTTATTTGGGCGTCTTGGAACATATCGGGAGAATTGTGGAGTTGCAATTGGACGACAACCCTTGGAACTGTACCTGTGATTTAGCCCCGCTCAAGGCATGGCTCGAAAACATGCCTTATAACATTTTTATCGGCGAGGCGATCTGTGAAACGCCTAGTGACTTGTACGGACGGCTCCTCAAAGAAACCAACAAACAAGAGCTTTGCCCGATGGGGACAGGGAGTGACTTTGATGTGAGGATGCCCCCTGCCCAGCCTGAAAACGGGCAATCACCCTCAAACATGTCCCCTACCACTTTAGCTCCTATGGCCACAAAAGCACCAAAAACGACCGACTCATCTAAGATTTACGGTAATGGGATAGTGGCTGGGTTACCCCCGTTTGGACGAAATAGCCAGATTGTTTCCTTTCAAACGAGGACCCCGCCACTGTTGTGCCCGCAGCCCTGCAGTTGCAAAGCCCACCCCTCGGATTTCGGCATAAGCGTCAGCTGTCAAGAGAGGAATGTTAAAAGTCTAGCCGATCTCATCCCGAAGCCGGCGAATGCCAAGAAACTTCACCTGAGTGGGAATTACATCCGCGACATAAGCCCCGTCGATTTCCAAGGCTTCGAGGGGTTGGATCTGCTTCATCTGGGCAGCAATCAAATCGTCACGGTGCAAAGAGGTGTGTTCGCAAATCTCACCAACCTGAGAAGACTGTATCTGAACGGGAACCAGCTCGAACAGCTACACCCGGAGATGTTTCTGGGCCTCTCAAACCTCCAGTACTTATATTTGGAATACAATGCCATAAAGGAAATCCTGGCGGGCACCTTCGATTCCATGCCGAACCTCCAACTCCTGTATCTCAACAACAACGTCTTGCGGAGTCTCCCTGCCTACGTTTTTTCGGGCGTATCATTGGCCAGGCTCAATCTGAAAAACAACCACTTCATGACATTGCCAGTGAGCGGTGTTCTGGACCAGCTGAGATCGCTAACCCAAATCGACCTAGAGGGCAACCCGTGGGAGTGTACGTGTGATCTCGTGGCCCTGAAACTGTGGCTCGAAAAACTGAGTGACGGAGTGGCTGCCAAAGAGGTGAAGTGTGCCTCCCCTGTGCAGTTCTCAAATGTCGAGCTACGCCTCTTGAAAAATGAGATCCTCTGCCCTAAGCTCATCGCGAGGCCCCCGTTTATTCTGACTAGCGCCACCCCTGTGTTGACCTCTCTGTCGCCTGCTGGGGTGGGCAAGGCACCTCCGGGAGGGCCCGTACCTCTCTCAATCATGATCCTAAGCATCCTGGTTGTGCTTATTGTCACTGTGTTTGTTGCCTTCTGCCTGTTAGTGTTTGTCCTAAGGAGGAATAAAAAACCGGCGGGAGGGAGACAGGAGCTCGGCAGTCAGGAGTGCGGTTCGATGTCTTTGCAGCTGCGAAGACACAGCCACAAATCAGGCAAGAAAGGCGGGATCCCCGGGGACGATTTAGGAGGGGAGACATTCATCCCCCAGACCATAGAACACATCGGCAAGAGCCACACGTGCGGAATAGGACGCTCCTCTTCGGATATGGACGCAGGATTCAAGTTCGCGGACTCCCAAAGGCAGAAGATAATACTCCGAAACGCCGCCGACAAAGACAAAGACTCGCTATCGACGTTGGAGCGAAACAAGCGCCTGAGCACCATAGACGAGCTCGAGGAGTTTTTGCCCCACCGCGAACCCAGCATGTTTATCCAGAACTTCTTGGACGGAAAGAGGGATTTCAACAGCATAGGGATGGGGGGCTACGAGATACGGTACCCGGAGAAATCGCTGGATAGAAAGATGAAAAAGGGGACGTCGCTGATAGGGGGGAACCATAGTAAGATAGTGGTGGAGCAGAGAAAGAGTGAGTATTATGAGCTGAAAGCGAAGCTCCAAGGGACGCCTGATTACCTCCAGGTGCTGGAAGAGCAGACTGCGCTCAGTAGAATGTAAGGGATTCTGTTTTTATGTGTTTTGATTTGGTAGTGCATTGATTACATTCAAAGATATGAACACACACACATACACACACATAAAAAACACACACAGACACACATAAAGACACACACACACACACACACATACATACACATAAAAAACACACACAGACACACACACACACACACACACAGAAACACACAGAGACACACACACACACACACACACAGAAACACACAGAGACACGTAAGAACACACATACACACAGATACACATACAAGGAAGTATACATGTACACAGGCAGACAGACAGGCAGATAGACAGCCAAACAAATCAATACACAGACAGATAAAGACACACACATACATACAAGGAAGTCAGATATACATATACACAGGCAGGCAGGCAGACAGATAGACAGCCAAACACATCTGCCTTTCACTGCTTCTTTCTGGCCACACACACACACACACACACACACACACACACACACACACACACACACACACACACACCATTCTAACCCCCCTATGTGCCCCCATCATTCACTTTTTGTCCTCATCCCCCTCTCTGCAACCAACCACACACACACACACACACACACACACACACACACACACATAAAAAGTGCCTTCTGGAAATCCTTAATGACCAATGCAGAAATGGACAAAATGGCTCCACACTACAAAGGCTATTACCAGAGTCGGGGCGTGGATCTATCACACGGTAAAAAAGACCTTTTGGATTATCCATGCCACTATCATGTATGAATTCCCTGACATGCTTTACCACACAGGACAACCCTAAAAAGGCAACCAGACAGACAGGCTTAGTGTGTGTTTTTTTGCTGCTATCGAAATGGGGTACAATTCAACTCTCTCTTTATTTTTGGTTTTGTTCTAGTTTTTAACCTAAAAATTAATTTTTCCAACCAAATCAAAAAGGGTCTTGAAAAAACTGTGCTTGAGAATATACCTCAATGTCTTCAACCCTCAATTTAAGAGAAAAAAAGTGAAAAATAGAGAAAAAAAGGAGAGAGGACATGTTTTTTCGCTCTGGAAAAGAAGTATCCAAAATCATCGATGCATCTTGGATAATATAAACATGAAAAATCGGGACTTCGATTGGAGATGGAGATGGAGATGGATGCTACTTTGCTTAATTTTTTCTTCTGTGTTTGGGATATCCGTTTGTTCTATGGGGGGGATGTGCTGCTGCCATCTTGTCTGGATTACAGACACACACACACACACTCGTTGCAGTGCACCTGCTCTATTGCCTGGAGGCGAAAAAACTGGCTTCTGTTTTCCTTTTCGAGAGGGGGGAATTGGAGGGCACTGCAAAAAAAAAAAAAAAAAAAAAAAAAAAAAAAAAACTCTTTTGTGGGGGGAATGATTTTGTGACCATGTTAAATATAGTGTCTTCTGAATGGAGTTGTGTTTCTCTCTCTCTCTCTCTCTCTTCGACAATTGCTATTGCTACTTAACAGTGGACTGTATGTTGTTTTTGGGTTGAAAAGTCCAAACGACACATAACACTGTCAAGAGGATAGTTGTTTCTTGCCAAAATGGAAGAAAAAAAATGTGTCTACCCGAGAATGATGATGAAAAAAAAAGAATTACTAAAGTTGCTTGCCATGTAAGCGTAACCTGGAATTTATTTTGTAAGTCTTACATTATTTGTATCTGTGGGACTGGTTTGTAAATTACAAGGAAGGACAAACATCTTATATATACACACACACACACACACACACACACACACACACAAACACACACTATGTACAACGGAGCTTCATCTTCATCAAGAGACTACACATACCAGAATTGTCAAACAAACCGCTAGTATATAATTCAATCCCCTTGTCGGCTCTCAATTCGTAGTAAGAAGAAAAAAATTTAACAACATAGTTAATTTATTTTTCTATGCAGGAATTATTTAAAGAGTTATTGGTATTATTTAAAAATGAATAATACACATAGAATGGGAAATAGCTTGATAGAAAGATGCATCAGAATTCATACAGGCCACTATCAAAGGGTCGTTTGTTTCACCTGCTGTGGAAATGAGAAGGGTTGTGAAATGTGAAATTTGTGATGTTAACTTTTTTTATTTTATTTAAATTTTTTAAAAGGTGCTCCGAGGAACTTTCAGTGTGTGTTCATTCTAGCGGCCCCCTTTGGACGAAAGCGGTAGTGTGTATGCCATGACAAAGGCATACAGAAAAACTATATGAAAAATAGCATTCTTTGAACTGATGGTCTCGTTTGCCGTTACATGTAATTTACGATCATCAGAGGAAAAATTAAACCGTTTCAGAAATATTTTAAAAGTTCCTTGTAGCACCTTTAAATTGTCGCACGACAAGCCCGAGAAAGCCTGATAGAGTCTGTGAAGTTATCAAGCAGTTTTCCTTATTCTTATATCTCCCACAGTATCTTGTAAAAGGTTTTTATTCTTATTAACATTATGCAACCAAAATAAATGTGCATTAAAAACTTGATATGGTTCTAAGGATTGTTAAGAGTGAGGGGAAGTTTTGCTTGGGAGAGGTATGGCTCGCAAACATCGATAAAAAATTGTTAGTTCTGGGCAGAAATCGTATCATTGAAAACACTATGTGCAATATTAGTAAAAATATGCTCAGTCATTGATGGCTTCAAATATTTTTTTTTGGTTAATTTATTTAGTTTAAAGGGTTATATAATGTCAAGATTCAAGGTTCTATTTCAAAAATTATTTTATCAATATCAATCAAACTCTATCCGGTCCTTTATTTAAAAAAAAAAAAAATAGTATTGTTTCGTTAAAAATTATGAGTGTTTATTGACATTTACAAATGAATAGAATGTATCTTGGAAAGTATAATAAATACATTTTTTTCTATCGGTCATAAATCTCCTGTATATTGGTTAATTTTCTCTTGTATAATCATGTTGAAATCAAGGTATTAAAATCAGCACCTATTTGCACTGTGTCCCCCTATTTCTTTTAGTTGATATCCTGTTAAAGCTAGGGTGGGTAACTTTTTCACTGTACTATTTGGCAAAAATACCATATAAGCCATTCAGCTATCTGTAGGTGAAGTGGTCTGAGAATATCCACTCATCACTTTGCTCTCCCCTGCCTCTGTGTGCCGCCCCCAAAAATTGCCACCGCTCATGTACACTTTGACCAATCAGAGTGAGGCTCCGATTCTTCGTTCTTATTGGCTGTTGGGACTGTCCATTCACTTTGGCACCGACGTTGTTGGTGCAGAGCGTGTCAGGGAGGGACCAGAGAGAACACAATAGGAGCGGTTGAGGTATTTGGATTTGAATCTCTATCCCAACTGCTATTTTCTCCCAAATCATATACCCCAGCTTTAAGTTTTGACATTAAAGGTCCCATAATTTTTCCAATTTTCGGGTTCAAAATTGTAATTTGGGTTTATATTATATACTGTTTTCATGATGTAGTGTTAAAAAACCCTTCATATTTCACAAAGTGCCATTGTTGAATGTCCTCTTTTCAGCCTCTGTCTGTGACGCTCTGTTTTAGAGTTGTCTCTTTAAGCCCCGCCTTCCAAAGCGCCCAGTCTGCTCTGGCCCCTGAATCTAACTGATGGTTTGAATCTAACCACTAGTTTGACTGCTAGCTAGTTTCAAGGGTATCTGGGGGTGTGATCTATCAAAGGTTGGATAGGGGTTACCAACTTCTCCCCTTGTGACATCATAAAAGGGTAAAATCTATATCGATTTTTTTTGCACTCATGTTTTCAGAAAGGTGGAGGTATAGAGAAAATGAAATCAAGTTTTTTTTTTAATCATACTTTGGGATTCTCTTGACAAATAATAATGTTGAAAAACCATGAAAAAGTGCATTCTACATTGTTGCAAACCTTTAAAAAAATACAGCTCCTGAAAAAATTAAGAGACTAGTCTGGATTTTTCTTAAATCTTCATCTCTACATAACTTATTTAAAAATGCTCTTAATGACAAAATGTATTGAAATTTGGTAGAAATGTTGTCAGTAATTTATATTATCAAACCAAAATGTTCATTGTACTCAAACATATGCCTATACATAGTAAAACGAGAGACACTGAACATTTGGAGTGGTCTCTTCATTTTTTTTTCCAGAGCTGTATATTCTACCATTGAAAACGGCAACACAGTTTTTCACAGAGCAAGTTGGATTGTGTGACAAGCTCCGTTGTCAGTCGAACACACTCAAAGCTCAACTGACAACATGTTTAACTTGTTTTTGTTCATGTACAAACACTGTCTGCCCTTCAAGCATCACACAGTGTCTGTTTGCTTAGACTGTTTGTTTTGGAGGGAATTGTCTGAGGAAATGGAGGATGGTAACAGTAAGAAGTGGTTCATAACACAAAGCAGACTTTGTTTCATGGCCTACAGCCCCAGAAAAAAATTAAGAGACCAGTCTGGATTTTTTTTTCAATCTTTATCTCTACATAACTTGTAGAAAATGCTCTAAATTACCATATTTTTATTGTGAATTTGGTAGAAATGTTGTCAGTAGTTTGTAAAATAAAACCAAAATGTTCATTCTACTCAAACATATGCCTCTAAAGAGTAAAACGTGAGACAATGAACATTTGGAGTGGTCTCTTAATATTTTCCGTAGCTGTATATTATCCGCCTACACTTAAATACTGCTTAAACGTTTGTGTTTTTTTAAACTAAAATCCAAATTGAAGCCATTTTTTTTGTGTTCAACATAAAAATTTGAGGTTTCAAATAGATGCAGTCAAAACTCAAGTTTGAGATTTTTGACTATTTTCTTCATCTTTAAAGGTGCAGTGTGTAATATGACATCATCAAGAAAGTTCTACAAAGTTCTAGAATGCAACACTCCCTGGGTAACCCCAACCCTTTAGAATAATAACAGAAGCTACAGTGGCCTTCAAGGACAAGAACAATTCTAAATTTTAAACAATGCACCTGATGACATTCCTGATGACATATGCAGAAATATGGACATACATGAGACCCTTTCTAAGGGAAAAATATAATAATTCAAAAAAATGTTGTCAGCTATTATGCACTAAATTAAATGTACTTATGGATATTATACTTTCTACAGAATCTGTTAGGAAATAAAACCCAAAATTCTACACACTGCAGGTTTAATATTAGAATAAATAATAGGTCCAATATGTACATTTGGGTAACACCATGTAAATGTATATAATATCTATAAGATACATTTTTACCTTATACACCTGCACTGTCTCTCCTTATACAAGGTCTTGCTGTGCTGTTTGTTTTGTGTTTCAGAACTTGTGATGCTCTAAAAATTGACAGAAAGTCAAAATTTCAAAAATATATGTGTACTACGTTAAAGTAATTTGCCATATATCTTATATCTATTTGTCTTTCCATTATGAAAATCCCACAATCTTTTTTTTTTTTATATTAATATTTTTATTATTTTCTTAAACAAAACAAAACAATCACAGACAACATATATACATATACATACACCACAAGACAAAAAAAAAAAAAAAAAAAAAAAAAAAAAAAAAAAATAACGTAGGCCTAATCCCACAATCTAACAATGTGCTCTTACGTTAGAGGCTATTTGGCCACACACCATCGTTTACAAGGTGTCACCGCTCCATATATCCTCAGGAAACTATCCAAAATGTATCCTTTAAGGGTTTAAAAGAAAAATTTCAAATTCTTATTTTCTGTGCCAATCCGACCTTTGGGGCTTTTGGGAAAAACCAAGTAGCAGCAAGTATGACTCATCCAGACACTAGAGAATTGTTTCCTCATTAATTATTAATACCCTTGGCAGTTATGATCTAAAAAAGGGGGGGAATGTGTGTGTGTGTGTGTGAATGTGAATGTGCCTGTGTGTATGTGCGTGCGTGTGTCTGTCTGTCTGTCTGTGTGTTGTGTGTGTGTGTGCGTGTGTGCGTGTGTGTGTGTGTGCGTGTGTATATTCAATTGTACCACTCTATAATAAAATAGAATTATTATTTTGATACTTATAAACAGACAATGGCGGAGCGTTTTACTGGTGTGTGTGTGTGTGTGTGTGTGTGTGTGTGTGTGTGTGTGGCATATACTGTACGTTTATTTAGTATGGAACTGCAATTGGAAGTGTTTGGAAAGCGCTGTCTCATGCATTACGTTTTGATTTGGCCACTAGGGGTGCTATTAGCTAAGAACACAGCAGACAGTGTGAATTACACACACACACACACACACACACACACGCACACGCACACACACAGACACACACACACACACACACACACACACACACACACACACACACACACACACACACACACACACACACACACAACTGAACTGTTGGGGAGATTGCTGTTGTTTCAAGGCTTTTGGCTCAAACTCAAAAGAAAGACAGAAATAATAACATACTTTTCATGAATTCTATTTGAAGTATTATTAGACTTTTCGCCGTTTGTTCTGTGATTTTTAGGCCAATTGAAGCAGAATAACGAGCTTTTGATGATTGTAATTATTTCCTGGAATGTGTAATTAGTGTACATGTGGTTTCACTAGGTCATGGTCTATTTGGGGGGGAACAATAGATGTAACAATCAAGCATTTCATATGAAAGGATTTAGAAATGGGAAAATTCAGATTTTTAATAACAACACTTGAACGCAGCATGAGCATAGTGTGAGTGGGAATTATAATGTTGGACCATTAAGATCATTTTTAATTACATTTTTAATTTGACATTTAATTCAAGAGAGTCTAATTGTAACTTGAAGACCTACTTCACCGGTGGGAATATGAAGGTGTATTGAACTCTGAGACCCTATGTAGTATAAATGTGCAAACATTTTACAAATCGGTTCATCCTAGCCTGAGAAAAAGGCAGAAAGAGTGTTTTATGTGTGAAATCACACTAGTGAAAATGTAGGGTTTGGATTAACAGGACAGCTGGGCCTTTACAGTCATGTCCAGATTGCATTGATACATTTGAGCAACATTGACCAGTTCTTCATTTGCTGATAATGCACCATTACTTCTAAGCTGAAGTTTGACATTCAGGAGTATTTTTTTCTTTAGGAATTTCACATTTCATATCCTGTTTCACCCTTGTTTTTTACTATTGAACAAATGGCAAATGGTAATGGAGTGAGTGAGTGAGTGAGTGAGTGAGTGAGTGAGTGAGTGAGTGAGAGAGAGTGTGTGTGTGTCTGTGTGTGTGTATGAGTGAGTCTGTCTGTCTGTGTGCGTGCGTGCCTGCGTTATAACCATTGTACATCTATCACAACTGGTGGTCTCCTAAAAAAAACACTGCCTATCTATTTTGACTCTATAATCCATATGCTGTTCACATGGTATTTGTTTAAATTACTCTGATATTTCTTTGTTCTCTGACACCATATTAAGCCGTAAAAATTTGCAGCAGCCGGCCCTGTGTCTACCCAATGCCAAATATGTGCTCAGGAATTTCTACCAGGGCATGGGCTTGCAAATGTGTGAGTGTGTGTGTGTGTGTGTGTGTGTGTGTGTGTGTGTGTGTGTGTGAGATCTTCAGGCAGGGCTGCAGTCATTTGAATAGGGATGAAAGGGGGGTTAGGCATCTCCACGGTCATTCACAAATTAGTCAATGAATCCCAGATGAGAGAGAGAGACAATACCTCAACCTCCCCTAACAGATGTTCCATTAAAAAACATACCCTGCGTTCCAATTCAAATACCTTCTCTTTTTACTACACTACATACTAAAGTACAGAAGAGTTTTAGTCTTTTTACTACACTACATACTAAAGTACAGAAGAGTTTTAGTCTTTTTACTACACTACATACTAAAGTACAGAAGAGCTTTAGTCTTTTTACTACACTACATACTAAAGTACAGAAGAGTTTTAGGGCCACAGGAGAGAAAAAAAAATCAGATAAGGAAGATTTTTTTTCATTATGTCAAGAATAATACTCCAAAATGCTATTGGAGTTAGTGGTGCATTTATGTATTTTCAGCATACTACAATTGATTTGAATGTATTGGGACATCCTAAATATTTTCCTGGCATACTGAATAGTAGGGAAGTATGGGGATTGGAACGCAGGGATGGACAAATCCAAATCCTCAAGTGCTCTGTTTGCAGATTGTCCGCTGCCATTTTCATTTTCACAGCGTTTTAATGATGTTAGTAAAAAGCTATTGATTTGAAATCCTCTTGTCAGCTGTGTGTTGAGACTAGCATGTCCTCAGAGAGAGTTAACCTTGAACAAAGGGTTTTGAAATTATGGATAGATTAAATGTGTGTGTGTGTGTGTGTGTGTGTGTGTGTGTGTGTGTGTGTGTGTGTGTGTGTGTGTGTGTGTGTGTGTATTCAAGAGTATACACAGAAGGGAGTGTAGGGTTTATTTAGACATTAAAGCCTACGTTAACCTGGTTTAAAATAGTGAAAATTGAATGTGATATCAAAGCTGGGTGTCTCAACAAGCTTTTACAAAAATCTGATTGAAAATAAATGTTCATAAATATTATAAATTGTAGTTAGAAAAACAGCAAAAGTCATTGTTTTTATAGAATGTTCGGGTAGAGAACTGCCGTGATTGGTTCAAAATACTTTGTGTAAAAAGATCAAGATCATAGCTTAAACGAATTTCTGTAAAATGTATCAAACTGAAATGACAATATCTTACATTTGGATTGATAGACACATGTGCCTATAACTCTTTTCAGATGCTTAACTATCTTGCAACTAACTCCCCAAATGACATAGTTGGAAGACTGGGTGGCCTTTTATTGTGGACAGTCTAAGGCACACCTGTGCACTAATCATGATGTCAGATCAGCATCTTGATGTGGCACACCTGTGAGGTGGGATGGATTATCTCAGCAAAGCAGAAGTGCTCACTATCACACATTTAGACAGATTTGTGAACAATGTTTGAGAGAAATGGTAATATTGTGTATCTGGAATGAATTTTAGATCTTTAAGTCCATCTCATGAAAAATGGGAGCAAAAACAAAAGCGTTGCGTTTATATTTTTGTTGAGGGTATCTTGCAACTAACTCCCCAAATTACATAGTTGGAAGGATTGTGTGGATTTGGGCAGAGAAGCTCAAAGCAGTGTGTGGAGCAGACGGCTGTGCTCGCTAGGGTGAGAGGAAGAGTGTCCCGAAAATCTACATGGTTTTTTTGTGATGTGATTCGTGTCAGGTTGCTCTATAGCAGTTTTTAACAAGAAATTAAGACCGTAAAAGTAGTATAATAGGAGATATTTAAAGCCATGAAACTTGATTAACAAGGTGCAAACTTCAAGTGCAATATGTTTAAAAAACTTCCCTTTATAAATTATTTTTCAGATTCATATTACGAGTCACTTTAGGATAGTTTAACAACCCTCCCTTAGGGCACACCGTTAAATTAATTCTCATTCAAATTGTGTCCTTTTGTAATACTAGTCCTTTTGTATCAGCTTGGCCTGAAAAATAATGAGTTCTTTGCCCCAGCGCCCATAAAATAGTGACACCTGCTCTCACAAAATAATTGAGAGACCCAAAGTATAAATCATTATTTAATGATACTGGTAATGCATCCATATTAAGTCTTTGGCTTGGAGTAGTGGAGTTGAAGTAGCAAGGTTTTGTCATGTATGATATCCGTTATTAAATGCAGTGTTTCATGCATCTGTACATATTCTTCTTCTAAAACTTCTAAAACTGTCAATTTTTCAAATATGTTGGGTGACTGGCAATGGTTGTGTCATTATAGTTTGATACTGTGTCATGTTGGTGTAATGTTTTTATATATGACAAAGTAAATTGAACTTGGATTTTGTGTGGATTGTGAAACTGTTAGACAGACAGGCAGGCAGGCAGACAGACAAGACAAGACAGACAGACTGTTGGAATCATATACAGTAAGCTATTTATGTAACAACAGCTGTGTTACAAGAAGCCTGCAAGCCATAATTGCTGAGACCGTCATAATGTTGATATACGGGTTAAGTGAGAGGTTAAGTTTTAATCTTGTACACCTTGATAGACAGATAGATAGACAGATAGATAGACAGATAGATAGATAGATAGATAGATAGATAGATAGATAGATAGATAGATAGATAGATAGATAGATAGATAGATAGATAGATAGATAGATAGATAGACAGACAGATAGATAGACAGATAGATAGATAGATAGACAGATAGATAGATAGACAGATAGATAGATAGATAGATAGATAGACAGACAGATAGATAGACAGATAGATAGATAGATAGATAGATAGATAGATAGATAGATAGATAGATAGATAGATAGATAGACAGACAGACAGACAGACAGACAGACAGACAGACAGACAGAGGAATCGTGTACACCTTGAAAACAGCATAATCCAAACCTTTATTCCCAGTCCTTGCACTAACAAAAGCATCTGCCACGTCAACTTCACCCTTGGAGATGCAGCACACCCACAGTCCACTTACTTGTTATGTTTGCCTGATTAGACCTCTTATCTCCGACAGTGTGGGTGTGTGTGATCCTATCTGTGTGTGTGTGTGCGTGCGTGTGCTTCATTTGATTGGCAGTTCCCTCACCCTCTTGTTACCGTTGTTGCACCCAATTAGGGCGTGACAACCTCCTTATCATTCTGATTGGTGAAAGCAAGATTGTTTTTTTTAACGGTGGACAATTTGACTTTGAATTGCAAGAAAAGCATGCATCCATACTATCCCTGCGTTCCAATACCCATAAAAAAAAAGATTTAGGTTGTCCCGATTCTTGTGGTATGGTTAGAAATACCCGGATTTCTACTGCATCCAGCCGAGATTATTAGTGTTGAAAACAGTATCCTGTTTGGGCGATTCCGACCCATAATCCAGTGCGCACCGGAAGTGACGTCACATTGACGGGGCCTCTGTATGAAAACAAACGGGGATGTGATGTGACAGATATAAAAGCAAGAGGCAAGATCAAGACGCAATGTTATGATGAAATAAATAAGTAAAAGTATGTCCCAATAGTATGCCTCCTACATCCTAACTAGATTATTTTTATGGTCAGATGTAGTATGTAGAATAGAAAAAAAGAAAGAGTATGCGATTTGGAATGCAGCCTAAATGCTTTTTGTAGACAGTATACACTAATTTTCATAGTATACTTTTGTTAAAAACTTAAAGAAATCCCATTTAGTCGAGGGAAAAGTTTGACTATTTTGGAGATGGTAAGACTTGAATGAGGTAATCAAACAGTGGCTTTGAAAAGGTCTCTACTAATTAATTCCCTCAAACTGAAACCAAATTGCTTTTTCCGACTAATTGAATTTGTGTTTTCTGAACTGTGTCACTGCTATCCTTTGAGTCCTTTCTCCAATTTCCTTTGTGCATTGCATAATGGGAAAACAATGCACCTGAACATTAGGAATAGATGATTACTTTTGTGATTACCTAGTATTACATTCATTTTATGTCATTTAAAGGTGCTCCAAGGAACTTTCAGTTTGTATTAAAGGTGCAGTGTGTAATATGACATCATCAAGAAAGTTCTACAAAGTTCTAGAATGCAACGCTCCCTGGGTAACCCCAACCCTTTCGAATAACAACAGAAGCTACAGTGGCCTTCAAGGACAAGAACAATTCTAAATTCTTAACAATGCACCTGATGACATTCCAACCAA
>OX442356.1:32539433-32554433 GCA_949357725.1 Hyperoplus immaculatus | reverse complement strand
TTAATGTTAGAAGAAAATATTTATCAAAACCCAAAACGCCACTGCGTATTGACGACCCATTTTACAAGCCGTGTATTGGAATAAATAGTGTTGTCTGCTATCGGACACACACACACACACACACACACACACACACACAGATCAATGTCTTTTGAAGGTCTATCAGTCTCTCTCTGTGTTTCATAATCCCATTAAAGGCGCACTGTGTAACTTTGGGTGCGTCAGATAAGTGAACATTTTCTGAGGTCAATTCTCATAACTGAATAAACAAACTTTCCTCACAGGGAAAATGTGATCCCTGGAACACTGTTTGAAGTTAGAAAGCTTCCTGAAAAGTTACTGTTTCACTGTTGTTGTTGTTTACAGCAGCAGGGCCCACAGTTTGGTTCACAAACATATTCAACTTTAACGTTTGGTTCCAGGTTCCTCAAAATAATCTTGGATTTATGATGATAGAATTATTCAATACTAAGAATTACATGTAGAGAAAATATGTTTAGTAAACTTACTGCAGGCTCTGTGAATGTAAACAAATCCCCCTCCTCTGAAACTACATAGTGCACCTTTAATAGTCAACAAAATACAGGGCAAGTTTGTTATAGTAAGTTTGCGGCATCCATAGTCTTTGAAATGTTGTTTCAGCCCTACACTGTATGTCTATTCCATCATTGTTTGGTTTTCACATTCACATTGACAGACACACACACACACACACACACACACACACACACACACACACACACACACACACACACACACACACACACACACACACACACACACACACGCACACAGTGGGCAAGTTTGTAATAGTAAGTTTGCAGCATCACTGTTTGGTTTCCACATTCAGAATGTCACGTTAATAATGTCAGCGGTGACACTATTGATTTATGTCTGGGGAAAGTGTTGCAAACAAAACACACTGGCTGTGTATGAAAAGCCCTTCTTACGTCCTCCCTCCTACATACTCAACATGTATATACTACATACTGTCTACTTAACCATCCATTGTGTATGCAAGGTTTGTCGAACGTTTACACTGAAGTATACAGAAGCAATAAAGAATAAAAAAAAAAAAACTTCCATGCCGTTTGAAAAGATGCAATGCATTGTGGGGCGGTTGAGTAGGAAAAGTATCCTATCGATCCATACACAAAATCTTCCCGGGAGTTAGTACTCATCCGGGGCTTTTCTCGCCTACACAAACTCGCTACACAACCGTCACATACTCAAATTGACGTCAAAATTGGTGTGAGTAGGACGAGTAGGGTGAGTAGTATATATGGCTTTTCAAACACAGCCACTCATATTTTCCTAACATAACAGCACAGCTACTGATTTAAAGCTGGGGTGGAGGATTTGGGGAGAAAATGGCAGTTGGGATAGAGATTTGAATCCAAATACCTCAACCGCTCCACTTGTTCTCTTTGGTCCCTCCCCTATCGTCCCTCCCTAACACCAACAAAGTTGTGCCAAAGTGAATGGACAGTCCCAACAGCCAATAAGAACAGACAATCGGAGCCTCGCTCTGATTGGTCAAAGTGTACAGCTCATGTTAACTTTGACCAATCAGAAACCACATACCCCAGCTTTAACCCACATTTCCAGCAGTGATTTGCCAGATTTAGACACTTTGTAGCCTCGGGATAAAAATATGCGGAGACACCCTGCACTACCAACACTCTCTATCTCTGTATATTGTGGTTGTATCATTACAGTGACAGCTAGACAAATTAAATGGGATTTATATAGGAATATGTACGTCAAATGATGATAGTTGGAGGTACAGTGTGTGTTTGTAATGTGTCTCGATCATTCAAGAGTCAAGAATGTTTGAGTCTTTTATCACCAAATCTAATAAATGGACCATAATAACATACATAAAATATAAAGTAGTGTCAACCTGGCATTAGAGATAATAAAACATATGGTCACGTACAAAAAAAAAAAAACTTGCCTCAGGCCTATTTGTCTACTTCAGGTTACTAACACTACAGGTTAGGAGCAACACGATAAGTCAACAGCATTTCCATAAGCCAAGATTATCATGAAGGACAAGGCAACACAGCGAGTGCCTGATCCCTATCACTTGATGACTTTACAGGTGCAGATATTCAGGCTGCAAAAAAAGGGCCACAGTAGATTTAACCACCAACGTATCTTCATCAAATTCCCCATAGGCAAGTTCTACAGATCAGGGGCTGTGTTGTAAAAGCCCTACTAATGTCCTCCCTCCTACACACTTAACATGTACATACTACATCCTGTCTACTTAAAGAGGACCTATTATGCTACTTTTCTGGTCTTAATTTCTTGTTTTACACTGCTATAGAGCAACCTGACACGAATCACATCACAAAAAACTATGTAGATTTTCGGGAAGCTCTTTCTCTTATTTTGGCGATCCAGCATATCCTGTCAACACTTGAGTGTGTGTGCTTCGGCTCCCTCCGCCTGTGCTTCGGCCATCTCCGCTACCCTCCCCCCCCTCCTGCAAACCCCACTCCGTTGTGATTGGTTACCTTCCTTCCGGAACACTTTCAGTGGCGGGAAGCGCGAGCATGGACCTATAAGGGCGCGAGGCAGACGCGAACAGGGAAGTGACAGCATTACCATACATGGAAACATCCGCGTGGTGACGTCACAAATTTTTATGCAACGTCACAAATTATGAAAGGCTAGACCGCTTTGAACACGTAACTTCTCCACTGTGTTTAGTGGTCTGCGCAGACACCCCAGACGGTCAGCAGGGAATACGTCGAAATGCATGTAAGTCATTATTTGATAATTTAGTATGGTTAAGCATGACTATGAATCATCATAACAACGTTTATAGGTCATAAAAGTCAAAAAGCATCATAGGTCCTCTTTAACGATTCCATCCCCCCAGAATATGGTGTTAGAATGGGGTTCGCTCATGCATTGAAGCATTGGTGTATCTTGTTATCGATTTCAAAATATCCACATAAATGTATAATGGATTGGATTTATAGAGCCCTTTTCTAGGGACTCAAAGCACTTTACAGGGTTCCAGGTTCCATTCATTCACACACAGTCATACTGGTGGTTGTAAACAACGAGAGTAGCCACAGCTGCCCTGGGGCAGACTGACGGAAGCGTGGCTGCCATTCAGCGCCTACGACCACCACCTCAAACATACAGCTGTCATACACATTCACACCGGGCAAGGTGGGTGAAGTGTCTTGCCCAAGGACACAACAACCATGACACAGGTGGCAGGGCAGGAATCGAACCGCCAACCCTTCGATCATTGGCCAACCCGCTCTACCACCTGAGCCACAGTCGCCCCGTATGAATAGTGGGAATGTCCAAATGGTCCATTATAGGGCTGGTATGTGCAGGTTTTAATTCCAACCATAAAAGAGCAATAGCGCACCTTATACAACAACTCAACCTTATGGAGACAGTTCAGTTGATTCAATATGTCAAGCCATAGTCAGTGCATTAGTCCAGCCAGCTTCTTTTCTTTTTTTAAAGATTTTTGGCATTTTCAAGCTTTATTACAGTACAGAGTTGAAATGGGGAGACAGAGAGAGAGAGAGAGAGAGAGAGAGAGGGGGGATGACCTGCAGTAAAGGTCCACGGGTCAGATTTGAACCAGCGACCACTGCAACGAAGGTCGGAGCCGATATGGTACGCGCTCTATCCACTACACCACCGGAGCGTCCTCTTGCTTGGTTGATATTAAAACCTAATGCTACACAAGGCCTTTCAAGGATCAGTTTGACATACTTTCTATGTCGATGTTTCAAAGCTAATATTTGCGCATCACATTTGGCCGTCTCCATGTGTCTGCAGATGAGACGGCAGCAAAGAGAGACGTCAGATAATGCAGTAAAGTAAATGTCATGTTGAGTCAATGTTTATTAAAGGTTTAGCTACCGGCCGCGTGTTGTGATGAAATACTTTGATCTCTAGTTGACACACATCTCACATGTCAATGATGTCACCAAATCATAAGAACAATACAGAAATATTAACCCCTTTCAGTCCAAGGTAAATGAATAAATAAATTACATAAATCATTTACTGTATCTGCTTTCTTTTTAATTATTTGCCTTAGTTTCTCCTAAACATACATACGGATTGCATTTTTTTTTCAGGATAACCAGAGATTTTTTTAAAATGAATCAGAACATTATGTAAACGTTATGGTTCCATATAACATTTGTCAAACACAATGCATTCAAATTCAAATTCTTAAGCGTGAAATATGATAGTTCGCTCAGTAAATACCAGAAATAAAAAAAGCATGTATTGGACTCTCTTAGTATTTCATAGGTTCAAATATGGATTATTAAACCTGGGGTATGTGATTTCTGATTGGTCAAAGTTAACATGAGCTGTACACTTTGACCAATCTGAGCAAATCAATGTCCAATGTGATCAAAAATTAGCCCAATTAATCAACATAAATCCAACTAAATACATGGTGCAATATGTGACAAATATGTTCAAGCAAATATCACGTGCTGCTTTCACAAGATGTTTTTCACTGAATGAGCTTCCGCTGCACGTTTCATAAAAACTTATCCGTCACCAGTTTAACTAGTTCAACAGTCTACTTATATGTAGAGTACAGACCTGGTTGGTTCAACACGCACACACACACACACACACACACACACACACACACACACACACACACACTGTATACAGAAGCATGTTTGCATTGGATTATAGTGTTACGTAAGGACCTCATGTGACTTATAAATGACACCCCTAAGTATTAGTTTTGAGTAGCACGTTCGCACGGCACGAGCAAACGCTGTCATTTAAAATGTTACTTAAGAACCTCTAAGAGTATCTATTTCTTAATGTGCCAATGCATATTCCTAAATCTTTCTTTAAGTCAATTGATTCTATTATAATGCCTTTCATTTGGGGATATAAAGCACATAGGATCTCAAAAGCCCATCTTCAGAAACCCAGGGAGCATGGCGGACTGGGGTTACCATTTTTTTTTACATTATTACTGGGCTGCCAATGCTAGAGTGATGGTGTATTGGCAATTTACATATGGAAAAAGCATTAGACCTGATCTGCCCCCCTGGTTGGCAATTGAAAAAAGCTTGGCCCCAAAAACTTCTCTCACTGCCCTCCTTTTCTCTTCTCCCAGACCGCCTGCCTCCTTTAGAGGAGACCACGTTACCTTGTCCAACGGTCAGAGAATTATGAACCAAATTAGGAAGGCCTGTGAACTATCGAGCACGACCACATGCCCCAATCTGGCAAAACCACGCCTTCCCCCCATCGTTCACAGATTCAGCATTCAGAGATTGGAGTCGGAAGGGAATAGTAACAGTTGAGGACCTTTATATAAATTGTCACTTTGCTTCATTTGATCAGCTAGTATCAAAGTTTTCACTGTCGAAAAGCTCAATTCTTCAGGTATCTACAGTTAAGGAATTATGTCAGACAGAATATACCATCCTTTGAATCTCTGTTCGGACATTCCACAGCCCTGGAAAAATTGGACCACAATGCACGCACAATCATGGTGTATGGCATGGTTATTGCCAAAAGATGTATCCTGTGGCTGTGGAAGTCCGACTTGGCCCCCCAGTTTGACACCTGGCTGAGGGAAATGGTGGGCATTCTACATGTGGAAAGGCTACGTCATGAGCTTGTCAGGTCACCCCCATAAATTCCCCGCTTTATGGGGCCCAGGGCTGCGGCACTTAGGGAACCAAAAGGTGTGAGGTTTGCCCCGGGTTTGTTTTGGTTTTAGCTTTGTTTTGTTTCTTGTGTACTCATAGCTTATTTTCTTAATCATTTTGTCTTAGTTATTTATTTCACCTTTTTTTCTGTATTCCTTGTCTGTTTATGGGAGGGAGGGGGGAGGGGGGGAGGGGGAGGGGGAGGTGGGTGGGGGGAGGGGAGAGGGGGTTGGGTGTTGTGTATGTATTGTATGTGTTTATTGTATGTGTTTTTTTTTTGTTTTTTTTGTCTATATGTAAAAAAACATAAAACCACTAAAATAAAAGTTTAAAAAAAAAGAAGATCCTCTGAGAGGGATTATAATTTCTTCGGGGCGCTCCGGTGGCGTAGTGGATAGAGCGCGTACCATATTGGCTCCGGCCTTTCGTTGCAGTGGTCGTGGGTTCAAATACGACCCGTGGACCTTTACTGCAGGTCATCCCCCCCCCCCCTCTCTCTCTCTCTGTCTCCTAACTCTGTACTATCTAATAAAGCTTGGAAATGCAAAAAAATATCTTAAAAAAAGAGGGATTATAATTGTTCTTTGCAATGACACAGATTTGGATGGATCTTGGATACAATAAAAACAAATTAAAAAAGCTAAAAACATAGGAAAGTTATATACAACCAGTGTTAATTTTGGCAGCAAATTCTGATTTAGTCATAGTCTTAGTCTTTTGAATATCACACCATTTAGTCTTAGTCCTATTCTAGTCATCTAAAATATTTTAGTCTTAGTCTATTCTAGTCTACTAAATATAAGCAGATTTTAGTTTGACTAAATCTACAGCGGACTTCGTCGACTAAGTGTTTTTCTTCATTGAATGGTATTAAGGTTTGAATATGCAATACAGACACAGATTTAATGGTTGTAATACAAAACATGTATTCTATTTCATTAGTAATAATCTCACATAAAATCAGTGTACCTGACTGGATAGGGGGGAGGGGGGACTTTAAGAGCCTGTGCCCGGGGGTCCATTATCTCATGATCTGTCTATGAACCAACTGGATTCCACAATCTTTTTTCTTTTTGCGGGGAGCATGCACAAGCATTATTTATAAAAAAAAATAAAATAAAGAAAATATTTTAAAAAAGTGGGGGGCCCCACACTAGGTCTTGAAACGGGCCCCGAGATCGTTAAGGCCGCCCCTGGGCAGCAGCAGCAGCACGCAGTTGAGGTGCTGATAAATTTGAGCAACTGCGCCTTCCTTTAAGCAACACTGCTGCCGCTGTGTGTGTTCGGACTTCTTTTGCATCAAAGCCTTTTAGATAATACAATTAGAGGTTTTAATTGAACGCTGTCCATGCATCGGAGTTGATTGTAACTTAAAAACAGAATCTAACGGACGGAGGCGGCAGTTTCACATGGCTCTGTGTATTCAAACTCGAGACAGAGCCTACTACAAACAGATCGCGGAACTTAGCCGTTCCCCTAGACATCGTTAACGGGCAGGATATCCCTGACTATCATTTTTGTCCATCATACCGCAGAGTTTTTCAGCACAGCGGCTCACTCCACCCGCTCACACCTGCGCGGTCTCCCGTCGATTTTCACCGACACAGGATTGAATTCGCTGCTTTGCACTGATTGGATTTCTTCCCAACTTGTCCCACAAAAAGAGTAGTTCTGACTGGATCTCTTCTCCATTCGTCCCGCCCTAACAGTTTCGTCTAGTTCCTATTCGTAGACTATAGTGTCAGTTAAATTAGTCTCAGTCTTCGTCATCACATCTGCCTTTTTATTTAGTTTTTATTTAGTTTACGTCCGTGAAAAAGGTTCGTAGACGAATATTTTTCGTCATAGTCTTAGTCTACGAAATTAACACTGTATACAACCAAATCTCAGACATGTCCGTCTGTTCAAATGTCTAGAGGTCATAATGTAATGCTAATGGGGCATATGGTGTATTCAAAATGCATCCATTAGGTCTGCACTCAGTAGGATGGAAGGTATTCATAGATATATTTAAATACACTGGTGAAGGGAATGGATTTGTTTTGTATGTGTTTCTACGAGTGCATGCCTTTGTCTATAACATCAATAGTTCATTTTCTAGTATCATTCCCAGAAAAAAAACTGAAAATGAGAACAGTGAATGCGTGTGTGTGTGTGTGTGTGTGTGTGTGTGTGTGTGTGTGTGTGTGTGTGTGTGTGTGACAATGCAGTGTTGCCTTACCTGCAGTGCTTTCATGCTCTCATATTACCGCTTCTCTGTCTCTTATCTCTCTTTTCCTCTCTCCCTCTCTCTCCCCCTCTCTCCCTCTCTCTCCCCCTCTCTCCCTCTCTCTCCCCCTCTCTCCCTCTCTCTCCCCCTCTCTCCCTCTCTCTCCCTCTCTCTCCCTCTCTCTCCCTCTCTCTCCCCCTCTCTCCCTCTCTCTCCCCCTCTCTCCCTCTCGCTTGCCAAGCCAGCCGGTGTTGACGATGCAGTAGCTATTGAAAGGCAACGTGTGTGTGTGTGTGTATGTGTGTGAGAGAATATGTGTGTGTATGTGTGTGAGAGAATATGTGTGTGTGTGTGTGTGTGTGTGTGTGTGTGTGTGTGTGTGTGTGTGTGTGCTGTTGACAGAGCTGAGAGATTTAATTGACACCCACAGAGAGAATTATACAAGCTTCTAAATGCTCAGTGAGTGTGTTTTAATGCTTTTGTGCATACGTGTGTGTGTGTATATGTGTGTGTGTGAGTGAGAGAGAGAACGTGTGTGTGTGTGTGTGTGTGTGTGTATTGCCCACCCATGAAAACAGCCTGTGCACATGTGAACAAGGAGAGGCACACACAGCTCAAATTACTCTTTCAGTTTTGTCCTCCGATGCCCCATTTCTATCTCTCTCTCTCTCTCTCTCTCTCTCTCTCTCTCTCTCTCTCTCTCTCTCTCTCTCTCCATTTTTCATTCAGTATTCTATCTTTCGTTCATGTATCTCTCCATCTGATGTGCTGTATTATGAGCATCTTTAATCTATTGTCTTTCTTAACAACATGCTGCGTTACAAACCAAAGGGAATTAACTCAGATCCTTCAAGCTGCTAACTGCCTAGGAGATTTAATGTGCATCTTCATTCACACACAACCCTGTATTGCTAGAGTTTAAAAAATTAAAATGGTTTATTTTTCATTGGCACAACAACTACAGGCTATTTAATATGTAAGTCCCAGCTTCCTTTAAACAATGCAATAAAGAAGAATAACATGTATAAGAGAAACACACAAGTGAGGTTCTGCAGTCAGCATTTGACATTTTACTAGTGTGATGTCACAGTAGTAAAATGTAGGGTTAGACAGTGAGACCATGAAATACTCTTTCTGCCTTTTCTCAGGCTAGGATGAACCGATTTCAAAAATGTTTGCACCTTTATATTACATAGGATCTCAGAGTTCAATACACCTTCATATTTCCACCGGTGAAGTAGGTACAGTATTTATGTAAAATAAGAATGGACATACTTGACTACAGGTACATTTAATTTAAATTCACAATGCTTTTTTCCATAAAACGATCCAACCCTTTCATACATAAATGTGGGTCAAATGTGATGTGGCTTAGTTTATATTTTCTATATAGCTGCGGTCAATTCATTGTATCATCCAGTATTCCTAGTATTGCTCAAATAACTTGATAACAAAATTAAATGTTTTAATTTGGAATACAAATCTTTCTTTCTTCACTCAACATTGGTGCCCTTCTAATGGCCGACATAACTTGGTTTGAATAGCTTTTGTATCAATTTGCCAATAAATATGTATCTATAAGACAAGATAAAATAACTGTACAAAATGAACAGTGTACATTACAGTAAGCCTTTTCTGACATCAAGCTTTAGCTGTACACACACACACACACACACACACACACACACACACACACACACACTAAGAAATACACAGTCAAATATACACACATGTTCTATTACAAAGATATGATCTCTATATTTCCACCTACACCGCATACACACATAGATTACAGTATATATAGTTAAACAGCGTAGCAAAATAGCACATGTTTAATCCCCAGTTTTATCCGTCCAATCGAGTCCGTGTTGCCTTCAGTGCCTTCGGGAGAAAGCAGTTTCATGCATGATGAATTTTTACATCATAGCTTGTGTGTTTTTCCATCCTTGCAATATGCAGATGATGAGGCAAAACCAACGAGTGTGTGACGTTTAGTTAATCCCTTAGACACACACACACACACACACACACACACACACACACACACACACACACACACACACACACACACACACACACACATTCAAATGTTTGCTTTGGTTCATGAGTCTATATGCAGGAAACATGTGGTGTTACGTGTGTGTTTTTCAATGTATTTAACGACCATATGCTTATCCCTATAGGGTGTGTGTGTGTGCGTGTGTGTGCGTGTGTGTGTGTGTGTGTGTGTGTGTGTGTGTGTGTGTATGTGAAAAAAATAACTCACTAAATGGCCTAAATAAAGAGATCTATGTTACTGAAGGGATACACTTTAAAGATATAGTGCGTAACTTGTTTCATATAATTGAATGTCGGTTACAGTCAAGCCATCGCCAAACAAGTTGACACAAAGTTGATTAAGCCTGATCAGCTCCACAAAACTCTCTCTGTATTTCTCAGTATGGCATCGTTTACAAACTGGTGTCAAGGATTTTTCAAGGATTTAGTTAGCCACTGTTTAATGTCATTTGGGTCCGATGATGTAGGTTCCTCGTAAAGATGAGCTAATAACTCCAGACTTTCATGATAATTTTTCCCATCAGTTGTGTTGCTCATTCTCGATTGCTTGGGTTGATCAGGTCCTCTTCCCTCCGGAATTGAACCAGATCCTCCTCCGTTCTGATTTGCACAATTTTAGCTTCTTCGGGTGTAGCTCCAGTCATTTTGATGAAGATTCTTCCATCTCTTGTCCATGTTTGTTGGACCTGTCCACATTTTTTTAGCCCTCTCGCTTGGTAGGCCAGATTAGCATTTCTCTTGGTTAAGTTTTCACTCATTCCAATGTGTTCACCTTTAAGCTTCTTGCCTTGACTGAGCAGATTTATCTTATGCTTTCTACTCACAAAGTTCAGAATGACAGCACGCTTGTTGGCGAATTTTCCCTTCGGGAGAAGAAAACAAGACTCCACGTTCTCCAGATCCAGACTAATGCCTTTGCTTCTCAGGAACTTTTCAACCTGGTTTTCCACCGACACATTCCTTGTATCGCCCTCTTCTTCTCCATTCACGGCAGCTGCATACGACCTAGGTTTAATATCCATACCAGTCAGTATCACATCTCTGTTTTTTGCTTGTTGATCTTGGTCATCAATTTTATCTCCAAGCTCTTTCAAGAGCTGATCTTTCCTCACATTCACGGCTTGAAGTTCCTTCAATTCGATCAACAGTGGCTTCAGACCAGCAGCAATTTTTTCTTCAATTTTTGCATCAAAACGCCCAATCCATTCGTCCAAAATCCCAGCCAGCTCAGCTTTCAGCAGTGCTCGCTCCGTCTCCCTCTCACTTTTAATTTCTCTCATCAAGTCTGCCAACTGTTTTTTCATTTCTTCCGCATAATCTTTGTCTTCCTCCTTCCCCATATCAATGTTTTTTTTCCTTTTTTGGACATCTCCAAAGATTTTCAGAGATTTTTAAGGTTACCACACATTGGTTGCTATTAACCTTGATGATTCCTTCCCACCTCGAATGAAATACATATGCGAACGCTGAAGGCTTTACCTCATGTAGATGCACCTACAGTGTTGTTGTAATTACTCAGAATTCATTGTTACAAGTTACGCACTGTAACTTTAAAATAAAATGGTTTCAAAGCAGGTAATACGTTTGTGTATGCACATACATGAGAATACATTAGAGAGAGTACACATAGAGTAAATATGGAAGCGCTGGTTACAATCTGTGTGTGTGTGTGTGTGTGTGTGTGTGTGTGTGTGTGTGTGTGTGTGTACAGTATGTCTGTGTGTGATTTACTGTATATCTGAAAATAATCCTACGCGTTCAAATGGACAGCAATGCTAATGGTCACATCTCCATATAAATGAATTCACTGCACTCAGCCTGAATGTCGTCCCATTGAGATGCATTGTGACGACTGTATGGACATTATTCACTCAATGTAACTGACTGTGCCCTCACTTATTACTTAACACACACACACACACACACACACACACACACACACACACACACACACACACACACACACACACACACACACACACACACACACAAAGCTTTAAAAATACACAAACAAATCTACACTGTTGAAATATAAGTATGAGGGGAAAAAGTAGATATCAAACTCTTTATATGAAGTGATTTGTGGAAAATAAATAAAAATATTATAATACATTAATATTTACAAACTGTTACCTTAAAGAGATCCTATTATATTACTTTTCTGGTCTTCATTTCTTGTTAAAAACTGCTATAGAGCAACCTGACACGAATCACATCACAAAAAACCATGTAGATTTTCGGGAAACTCTTCCTCTCATCTGAGCGAGCACAGCAGTCTCTCTCTACACTCGGCTTTATGCTTCTCCGGTACTTGGGTCTAAGTCACTATAAATAAACAGCATTTTTTAAATTTTTTTTAACCTTTATTTATACAGGTAAATCCCATTGAGACCGAAGACTCTTTTACAAGGAGACCTGTTTTCCTTTCCCACGTTACCATTCACACACACATTCATACACCGATAGCAGGCTAACTATTGACATTCACACGAGGCAAGGTGGGTGAAGTGTCTTGCCCAAGGACACAACAACTATGACACAGGTGGCAGGGCGGGGATCGAACCTCCAACCCTTTGATCATCGGCCCGCCTGCAGAGCATTATTGCAGAGAATAAGACATAACTCAATAGTATACAAAGTTGTAGAATAACAATGGTCTCTAAGGTAAAAAACTTCAACATCTTTCTAAGCTAATTGAATTTATAAACACAGCCAGGCTAATTACTGAATCACTTTGAACTAAATGCAAACCCCGGCCCCCCCCCCCCCCCGTTCTGAGCGGATCTTGGTTTTCTGCTGCTGTGGCCATTTCATCATCTGTCTCTCTCTGGCACTGGAAGAGGCCTTTTGGCATTGGAACCTTATTGAGCACTCAATCTAAAATGATATCTTTCAAAGTCCCAGACTGCGTTGAAAAAGCCCTACTAACGTCCTCCCTCCCTACATACTCAACATGTATATACTACATACTGTCTACTTAACCATCCATTGTGTATGCGAGGTTCGTCGGGCCGTTTACACTGAAGTATACAGGAGCAATAAAGAATAAAAAGAAAACACTTCTGTGTCATTTGAAAAGACGCAATGCATTGTGGGGCGGTTGAGTAGGAAAAGTAACCTATTGATCCATACACAAAAATGTTCCCGGAAGTAAGTACTCATCCGGGCATTTCTCACCTACACAAACTCGCATACACAACCACAACATATTCAAATTGACGTTAAAATTAGTATGGGTAGGACGTTAGTAGGGCTTTTAGTATGAGTAGGACGTTAGTAGGGCTTTTAGTATGAGTAGGACGTTAGTAGGGCTTTTAGTATGAGTAGAATGTTAGTAGTGCTTTTAGTATGAGTAGGACGTTAGTAGGGCTTTTAGTTTGAGTAAGATGTTAGTAGGGCTTTTAGTATGAGTAGGATGTTAGTAGGGCTTTTAGTATGAGTAGGACGTTAGTAGGGCTTTTAGTATGAGTAGGACGTTAGTAGGGCTTTAGTATGAGTAGGACGTTAGTAGGGCTTTTAGTATGAGTAGGACGTCAGTAGGGCTTTTAGTATGAGTAGGACGTCAGTAGGGCTTTTAGTATGAGTAGGACGTTAGTAGGGCTTTTAGTATGAGTAGGACGTTAGTAGGGCTTTTAGTATGAGTAGAATGTTAGTAGTGCTTTTAGTATGAGTAGGACGTTAGTAGGGCTTTTAGTATGAGTAAGACGTTAGTAGGGCTTTTAGTATGAGTAGGATGTTAGTAGGGCTTTTAGTATGAGTAGAATGTTAGTAGGGCTTTTAGTATGAGTAGGACGTTAGTAGGGCTTTTAGTATGAGTAGGACGTTAGTAGGGCTTTAGTATGAGTAGGACGTTAGTAGGGCTTTTAGTATGAGTAGGACGTTAGTAGGGCTTTTAGTATGAGTAGGACGTCAGTAGGGCTTTTAGTATGAGTAGGACGTTAGTAGGGCTTTTAGTATGAGTAGGACGTCAGTAGGGCTTTTAGTATGAGTAGGACGTTAGTAGGGCTTTTAGTATGAGTAGGACGTCAGTAGGGCTTTCAGTATGAGTAGGACGTTAGTAGGGCTTTTAGTATGAGAAGGACGTCAGTAGTGCTTTCAGTATGAGTAGGACGTTAGTAGTGCTTTTAGTATGAGTAGGACGTCAGTAGGGCTTTCAGTATGAGTAGGACGTTAGTAGTGCTTTTAGTATGAGTAGGACGTTAGTAGGGCTTTTAGTATGAGTAGGACGTTAGTAGTGCTTTTAGTATGAGTAGGACGTTAGTAGGGCTTTTAGTATGAGTAGGACGTTAGTAGGGCTTTTAGTATGAGTAGGACGTTAGTAGGGCTTTCAGTATGAGTAGGACGTTAGTAGGGCTTTTAGTATGAGTAGGACGTTAGTAGTGCTTTTAGTATGAGTAGGACGTTAGTAGGGCTTTTAGTATGAGTAGGACGTTAGTAGGGCTTTTAGTATGAGTAGGACTTTAGTAGGGCTTTCAGTATGAGTAGGACGTTAGTAGGGCTTTTAGTATGAGTAGGACGTCAGTAGGGCTTTTAGTATGAGTAGGACGTCAGTAGGGCTTTCAGTATGAGTAGGACGTTAGTAGGGCTTTTAGTATGAGAAGGACGTCAGTAGTGCTTTCAGTATGAGTAGGACGTTAGTAGTGCTTTTAGTATGAGTAGGACGTCAGTAGGGCTTTCAGTATGAGTAGGACGTTAGTAGGGCTTTTAGTATGAGTAGGACGTTAGTAGGGCTTTTAGTATGAGTAGGACGTTAGTAGGGCTTTTAGTATGAGTAGGACGTTAGTAGGGCTTTTAGTATGAGTAGGACGTTAGTAGGGCTTTTAGTATGAGTAGGACGTTAGTAGGGCTTTTAGTATGAGTAGGACGTTAGTAGTGCTTTTAGTATGAGTAGGACGTTAGTAGTGCTTTTAGTATGAGTAGGACGTTAGTAGGGCTTTTAGTATGAGTAGGACGTCAGTAGGGCTTTTAGTATGAGTAGGACGTCAGTAGGGCTTTCAGTATGAGTAGGACGTTAGTAGGGCTTTTAGTATGAGTAGGACGTCAGTAGGGCTT
>OX442356.1:32529433-32534433 GCA_949357725.1 Hyperoplus immaculatus | reverse complement strand
CGATTTTTGAAAAATGTCGAAATTTGTGTGAAATAATACCTTTATTCATCTGATTGAGTTATTTTGGCTCTTGAAATTGCTTCTCCAGAACATTAGCTTCTAAAATGTACTGGAATTTTTCCATAAAAAGGTTGGGAAGAGCAAAAAACATGACTAAAATGATCTTTTTGTCTAAACGTTTTTTGGGTTTTGATCTAAGGGCATTTTCTCGATTTTACATGCTTTTATAAATTACCATTTTAGAGGGCAAGTAGATAACATAATACCCAGGTGATTCATATCAAAATGTTCAGAACACTGCCAGCTCTATATTAGGGAGTTTCAATTTTGTCCTAGACCAATGTGAAAAAAAATATTTTGACACAAATGCTGCAATTTGAAGTAAGATTTTTGAAAAATTTGGAAACTTATGTGTAATAATACCTTTATTCCCCAGGACAAATTGTTTTGGCTCTTGAAATTGCCTCTCCAAAACATTAGCTTCTAAAATACACTGGAATTTTTCCAAAAACAGGTTGAGAAGTACAAAAAACATGACAAAAATGATTTTTTGTCCCAACGTTTTATGGGGTTAGGTTTAAGGGCATTTTCTCGATTTACATGCTTTTATAAATTACCATTTTAGAGGGCAAGTAGATAACATAATACCCAGGTGATTCATATCAAAATGTTAAGAACACTCTCAGCTCTCAGTAAGGAAGGTTCAATATTGCCCTAGACCAATGTAAAAAAAATATATATTTTGCCAAATGCTGAAATTTGAAGTCCGATTTTTATAATAGATGTCACTTACAAAAAAATCATGAAGAAATACAATAATTGACTAATGTTAACATGCTAATACTAAAATAAAATATGAATAGTGTGGATGCAGGAGGACTTCAGATGCTGCCAGAGGAAGGACCTGATCCACACCGTCTTGTCTCCACCAGGGAAAACTGGAAGAGAACAGACAGACAACAAATGAGCCAAGAAAAGTGAACAGGCATGAAAACAAAAAGAGTACTATCCTGCTGAGCGAAAGCATTATCCCCATTTACAAAGCATTAGCTTCTATAATGCACTGTCATTTTCCAAAAAAAGTTGGGAAGTGCAAAAAAACATGACTAAAATCAAATTTTCCAAAATACAAATAGTCTCTTACTCTACTTTGACCACATATGAGGAATTAAGCAAAATGAGACTGAATAATGACTTGATACCACATATAAAAAGGTCCATTGGATGTGTAATGAAAGGGACGCATCACAATCCGTGTAAATGTGATACCCTGTCCCTAGGTATGGCTGCACAAGTGACATTACAGCATCGTAAGAGAGGCCATGTCCGGAGGGGATGTCACTTTTCCCTGTGTAAATGTTAAAATCTATGGTGTAGCCATTGCTTGAGTCCGCCAAAACGAACAATTTGAAACCCCACTTAGTAGGTTTGGCCTTCATGTATTGAGTCATTCCGGTTTTAACCTTTGAGGCAACCATCCTTTCATCCACAGCCAGGTTTTAGTGTGGATGAAAATAGGTCTTTGCTGCGGTTTTGATCGAATTGAGGAGAGGTTTGACCCTGAAGAGTTTGTCGAATTGTGGCGTTCCCTTCTTCCTATCATTGTTTACATCTTTATCTGGATCACTTATGTGTAAGTTCCAGGAGAGAACACCAAATCTGTCCCTACTCATGACTGTTGCGGCAAATGGACAGGTTAAACTGTGGTTCTGCCTCCAGTAATCAGCAATGTGGTGCAATCTAACAAGGGCCATGTAAAAGAGGAGTCCAATGTACTTGTAAAACTTCTCAACTGTCAAATCAGTCCATTTAAACTTTTTACCCATGGCAATTTTTTTGGCAGCCTGTTTGTTTGTGTTGCTACTGAGTGTGTCTACAGTGTGTGCAGTGAAACACAATTTGAAGAGCTCAATTGGTGTGTAGAAGTGTGTGCCTAGCTGTGGGCCAGGGGTGTGTGCAGGTTGAAACCTGGAGACAGGAGGAGCGGTGTCCTGGTCTTCCTCAGTCTTTCAAGCCCGCTGCTGCGTAGGGGGTGCTGGTGGAGTTGGGACACGGGACCTCTTGCGGGTGGTTCTCCTCTTCACCTGGACCTGGTGCTGCCACAGATTCACAGAAATCAGTCTCATTATCTCATAACAAAAATATTCAAACTTCACAACTTGTATTTGCAAACAACAGTGTAATAAAAGTCGATGCAAAAACATTTCCATTCTCTACTATTTGTAAATTGTAAAGGTAAATACTTTTACACAGAATACACACCTATTACTATTATTTTCAAACAAAAGTAGTGCTATCAATAGAGAAATCAGTCCCTGTAATGTCAAGAATGCAAAATGCAAGCTATCTTACATTTACACACAGAGCTTAATTTGCAATTTCTAAAATAAATTATTATACCCGTTTATAAACAGCTGTATAGCCTACTACAATATGTTTGTTTCTCTCTCTCTCTCTCGTAACTTCTGTCTCCTCCCCTCAGCCAGACTAAATGACGACTTTCCATCTCCCACAACAGACAGCGCTGCACTGCCACCGATTAATGCCTATGCTGGTTCATTCACCATTTTCGTACTCATACGCAAACATATTGAGACACACACACACACACACACACACACACACACACACACACACACACACACACACACACGGGTGTCCATTTATGCGAGACAGCGAGCAAACAAAATTGAGACACACGGGGAAAATTGTACTGTTTTGAACCTAGCCTACATTGTTGCACCAACTAAATCAATAATGCACAGACACTGCGGAGAATTAAGTAAGACTATTGAAATATATTTCTATTCTCTACCTTTTGAAAACTATTACTTGTTTTCAAACAACAGAAGGCTGGCGACAAGAGTATACAGCTCTGTCACGTCAGTTCCAAAAAAAAAAATCGGTCATGTCACGGACGCAACATTCAAGCTAGTTTACATGTTCACACTTAGCTTCCATTACAAAAACAGACGTTTTGTCAAATAAATGCTCTTACCCGTCTTCAAATGGATCCATGTCATCTTCATATTCCTCTTCGTCAAAGCCCTCAATGTCGGAATTGGCGTCTTCCTCATCACTGCTCCTCTGAATCTCGTCGCGGGCCTCAGCTGTCGAACATCCGCGCCGTGGTGAAGTCGAAATAGGAGCATGAATAGGAGTCCTTTGTTCAGTGATTGTAAACATGTTTGACAAGTAATGGGGAGGTCCTTAGTGATTACACCAAGTTGATTGGATGGTTTTTCACAAAATATGACAGCAAGCAGCTCTACCAATCACGCAAGGGAAAGGGCCGATGACGTTTTCGCAAAATGTTGATTGACAAGCGGCTCAGCCAGTAGCGCAACGGAAAGGATTGATACATTTTCGCGCCTCTCAGCAACATATCTTTGGCTGTGAGTCACGTATACTATCGTGAGAATATGTCCCTGAAAGGGGAGAATCCCAGCTTTCCGGAGATATTTAAACCACATTGCTGCGATTTAATAATGTTAAATAATGTATTAAAACATAACGAAATCACCGATAGAACGCAGTACTGCGGGCTCCGGGTTCAGAGGGTTAAAGTTGAAGTGCGTAACTTCTGTTGAAAGGTAACAACACTGTCTATGCATCTACATGAGGTAAAGCCTTCAGTGATGGAGCATGGATTTTATACCGTCTGCTCTACATCCAGGTTTTTTTTCTTACCAGTAAAATCAACAACTGAAACATTTCTTGGGCTCTTCTTGGGATTTTTCTGAGCTCATGCACCACACACACACACACACATACACACACGTTTGCTGTCTATCCCCCCTGCTGACTTCCTGGTATAGTTGGAGCAAACAGTCACACGCTAAGGTACATGGCGGTGTATTGTATTTACATATTAAACAGGAGATGGAGACTTGTGCTTTATAAGATGTTAAAACAAACAGTCTCCAAGGCTTAAGACCCTAATCAGATATAACCGAATCAAGTCAACTTTATTGCCACTTTCTACAATATGTACCAGACATACAGACTTATCCAAATATATTTATCTACGACCCACGGTGATAAAATAAGATGAGCTCAAATAAGGAATATATACCTTAATATGCAGAATGTGCAAACATTAAGGCAAACCCAAATGGTATAGAAAAGTAAATCAATTGAATTGTGCAATATGACAAACATTATTTACAATATGTGTAATATGCAGTAAACTGGAGAAATTGTAACATTAAAGCTGGGGTGGAGGATTTGGGGAGAAAATGGTAGTTGGGATAGAGATTTGAATCCAAAATACCTCAACCGCTCCACTTGTTCTCTTTGGTCCCTCCCCTATGGTCCCTCCCTGACACGCTCTACACCAACAAAGTCGTGCCAAAGTGAATGGACAGTCCCAACAGCCAATAAGAACAGAGAATCGGAGCCTCGCTCTGATTGGTCAAAGTGTACAGCTCATGTTAACTTTGACCAATCAGAAATCACATACCCCAGCTTTAAGAGGGCACTGATATAAGTGGAAAGTGTTCCAGAGAGAATGGACATTTCTGAAAATAAAGAATTGAAGTCAAGACCAAAAAAAAGTTCACTCTTGAGCAGACAATATTATGGATGTGAAATATTTATAATCTAACATTAGGATGTGCCATTAACCCATTGATGACTATGGCAATCTAGGATGCATGTCCTTAATGCCTGAGGGTTTTCTGAAAAAAATAGTACGAATTGTCAAGTCTACCAAAACCTTAATATCTAAGCCTGTGTAGCACATCAACTAAAATACATTTAAAAGTTAAGGTTCACAGGTTTTATTTGAACATGCTCCCTTAGCGCTTACAAACCAACACATTTTTCTAAAAATTGTTATTTTCTATTGCAAACACAAACCTTATCTCCTACAGAACATTCTGCAGTCGACATGCTTTCGTAGGCGACAGGGTAACACATTTTCATGATGGTGGGATTTCTATGTCACACACAACAGAGTCAGCAACCACGGTTAACGATAAGAATTGGTCTTTTTCACC
>OX442356.1:32511933-32524433 GCA_949357725.1 Hyperoplus immaculatus | reverse complement strand
AGGTGTATATGACCTTTTCATTTTGGACTTTTAACATTACAATTATGATGGACATGGTCGCGGCACCAGTCACCACACAGCGTGTGTGCCGGCCGGTGCTGCCGCTCGACCCAGCCCCCTGTGCCGTCTGTGGAGCGAGGTTGGCACCGCGTTGCCCCAAAGGATGCTTTCACCGCGAGGATGGTCGATAGAACGCACCAGTGTGCAGCTCAGCAGAAGGCTGTCATGAGTAGCATTGTCCTGCTGGCCAGCAGCATCACCGCCATCGCAGAGCCCAACTGTCTGGCTGAATGCGCCAACAAACTGGCTAAGGTGACGGGAGCAATCCTCTGCCTTTGCACCACCAGCGTGGCAGCACTTGATCCAGCGTAACCTGTGCCTTACAAATGGCACGCAAAGCCGTCGACCAGTGGTGGAAGAGGTACTCTACTTTTATTCAAGTAAAAATAGTAATACCTCACTGTAGAAATACTCTGTTACAAGTGAAAGTCCTGCATTCAAAATGTTACTTAAGTAAAAGTACAAAGTATCATCATGAAAAGGACCGTAGTAAAAAAAGTAAAAGTACTCTTTATGCAGAATGGCCTATTTCAGAATATTATATTATCATATTGTAATTATCATTAATGTAAATATCACTTTAATGTTGCAGTTAACACAGATGGTGAAAACTTTAATTACTTTAGATAGGCTACTGCTGTGTAGCTTAATCTATAACAATATATGCTATTTTGTTTTATGATAATATTTTGTATTTATAATCTGAATCTGTGAAGTAACTAGGAACTGAAGGAAGGCCTACCAAATAAATGTAGTGGAGAAAGAATTAGAGTATTTCCTCTGAAATGTGGTGGAGTAAAAGTGTAAAATAGATTAAAATGTAATTACTCAAGTAAAGTAAAAGTACCTCAACATTGTACTTAAGTACAGTACTTAAGTAAATGTAGCCTACTTAGTTACTTTCCACCACTGCCATAGACTGTACAGTCTATGCATATAACAGTGTGTGTGTGAAACACACTTCGGTCCTAACTAGACCCACTTTAATTTACCTTCCCGCTCCCCCATGATGCCAAGCATAACATAATGTTTGTGAAACACACTCGGTCCTAATAAGAACTATAACATAATGTTTGTGAAACACACTTCGGTCCTAATAAGAACTATAACATAATGTTTGTGAAACACACTCGGTCCTAATAAGAACTATCGGCTCGTATCTCCGCCCCCTCCACACCCCATGCTCCACACAGACTGAAACGTGCTGCGTCATAAGGGAATGCTTCTCACTGCAGTGTGCCAGACAAAGAGGAGCTGTGGAACAGCAAAGACAATGGTAAGTTTTGAGTTATTCTACTATGTTCTCAATATGATATTGCACTGTTCAGTTTACTTGCACACCGTTTTCACATGTATTGCATCTGCAACTTAAAAAGAGCTAAATTGCGATGCAGTGGAATTTCACCAAGATGACTAATGCTGGCTAGCTAATGTCTACACATTAGCTAGCCAGCATTAGCTGTAGCACATGTTCCAATGTAGCTAATGTCTACACATTAGCTAGCCAGCATTAGCCATAGCACATGTTCCAATGTCAAGTAAATGAGGTCAGAAGTGATGTTAGCCTACTACCCAACTATGATTTACACTCAAGGGACTGTATATGTTTTTTAACCAATGTTGTTGTCAAAGAATGTGAGTATTATAGTGTGCCAAGACAAGATTTAGAGGATTTTCTGGAACAAGGCTGATTTTTCATATTATTTTGTAAAGGTAGATAGATAGAGCATGGTTGATAGAGAGCCAGGGAGACTGAAACACATTATTGGTAGTGGAATATAATTGAAATTATGTATTTTCGCTTTTAAATCAGATTCCTCCTGTACACACTCTGTGTCAGAGGCCGTGTGGTGGGAGGGGGGGGGGCGGAGCCGTCTGTCTCTCACACATGCAGATAGAGAAAATGGCGGAGAGAACCAAGAAGTCCATAGTGTGGCTTTCTTTCAACAGAAATCATGCATTAAATTCTCACCAGTGAATATTTGAATGAAATTATCATTGTTTTTTGTGGATAATCTAATATTGAGGATAGTCTAAAAAGTTAAGTTAAAAAATGGATCTTTGACCAGAAATTTTTTATTTATTAAGTCAAATATTATAACCAGCATTGCAACAGTGTAATGTGATATGTCAGGCCACCATTGTAAATGAAACTCATTTGTTGTTAATGACTTGAAGTTTGACTGACTGTCATTTGTGCTTACAGGAGGATGGCCCCATGGTTAAATCTGAATTCTCTGAACGCCCAGGTGAGACATAATGTGATAATATGAGGTCGTGTAATGTGGTTTGTAGGAATTAGTTTGTAGTAGTGTAGACTATTTTACTGAAAAAGAATCCTTTAAGCTAAACTATTTACTTTAGAGACATGAGCCAGATGTTTTCTTCTACATTTAATACTGTATAGCACAGGGCTCCAGACTGCGACCAAATGCTCACATTTTGCGAGCATTTTTTGAGACAGTGCGAGTACTTTTTTATAACTAGTATGGCTGGGCGATTCCCTCGATCATTAAAACAAGATAATTGTAATACAACGATCATTGTGCCACCGGCAGTGTCTTGTGTGGTAAATGCAGCGCACCCTTCAGTCTCCTCCTGTGTGCTAAGCCCTGTCCCGTCTATCCTGTCCGTTAGCGTTTTTGAGGGGAAGGGCTTTCGCCATCTGATGGCACTTCTTGAGCCTGGATACACAGTGCCATGTCGGCAAACTATAGAGAAAATATACAGTGAGCTGCCTCCCTCTGTGAGATTCTGTGTACAGCCGGAAAAAACACAATCACCACCAAAGCATGGACATCGTTTAAATAAAGCCTCCCATTTTAATGTTCATAATGCTTTGATGCAAACAACATTACATTACGGTGGCAGCTGTGGTGAAGTTTTTTTTCAGCAACTCAACCTGCATAGCAAAAAAAGCAATGAGTCAATCTTTTTGTAGATTCATACCTCCTTTATAAGTCATCATACAAATCAATGAGTGGTTCACAATCGTATGCCTAGTAAATACTAATTTTACTCTTAGGCTAAGTTGTCATCTTGAACCAAATTAACAATGTCATCTCCTGTCATTTTTGCAGCTAACTTTGACTCTCAACAGAAGGAAGAGGTAGGACATTTCCCCTTCTTTGTTTGTGTTCTTAAAATCAACTGTTAACTGCTAGTGAGGAGACTGGGTGGGTTAACATAGAGATAAGCGATGTCTTATAGTGTTTAAGATGTGTTTTATTCAGTGTGGATGACATTATAACTGTCAGTGACCTCAGTCAGCTGGAGCGTCTGTTTAGTGAAGTTTCCTTTTCTTTATCTCTCTGTTGTTTGAGCGTGCAAGTTGCCGCAGTAACCACCTATCATTCCACGGTTGCAACGTGCTTTCCCTGAGTTTGGTTGCATCGCCTTTGTGAGTAAGTGCATGGAGTTTCCCGATCTCTATTATAAGTTATAATTTATGCACGTTATTAAACGGCCGCGATTCGCCGGTTGCAACAGCTGTTTAACGTGTCATCACGAGCGGAATATTGCTATTGTTCTTTTCCTGGGATCTGTATGCTGCTGTGCATGTTAAAGAAGGAAATAAACATAGGATAAATCCTTACTCCTCCTCTCATCGTCTCATGCTTCATAGTCTGACGTTTTAGGCCTTAAGTGATGTTCTGGCCGACACTTCTGAAGTGAATCCAGTGATATTAGCAGATCAGCACTGTAACGGTACATCCACCAGTTCCCTCTACTACAAAGGTGGAGATATAAGCACGAAGCACTTCAAATTCATTGAGGTGAAAGGATGTTTACTTTTGTTGAGAACTAAATACTTGAAGTGCAGGATAACCCTGTTGCTGTCTGTTTAAGTGCAATACATATTGAAGGTTATGTACATTAAGTACCTGTCTGTTCTACACAGTAGGCCTAACGCAAATTCCCTGGTAACTAGTTACTTCTATTTTAAAGTAATTCAGTTACTAACTCAGTTACTTTTTGGAACAAGTAGTGAGTAACTATAACTAATTACTTTTTTAAAGTAACGTTCCCAACACTGGACACAACATATTTGAAATGGAGTACATCTGTGATATTGATACTGAGACTGCTGCAAGCCAAAACAACAAATCAGACAAATGTGCCATTTTAATTTTGAGTTCTCTTAAAAAGAGATTTTCTGCTGTTTATTTTTCAGGAAAACTACTGGTATTCCAGGGACTGTGGTACTGTTTTCCTTGACCCCACTCCAAGAACCAACAGTGGAGTTGTAAGTTGTTTTTATAACTTCACATTCTAACATACAAAGTGCCATGGTATCTGTCAAGTGACTGCTAATGCTTCACTTTAGTCAAGCACAAAAATCACATTTTCTGTCAAACATTTAGCTTGTTCTAGTCTAAATCTTTGTTTTATATGAATATTTTCGACCTTTTTAAATGTTTGTGATTTCACAAAACCAAGGCTGTTTGAATGTAGGCCTCCTCTGAATGCTTCACCTTATTTAATATTTGTATAATTGTGCAAATGACTACGGAGAGATGTACGCTTTCATTTCCAGCTAGCCTCTCTCATAGACATATAAAGATATTCCGATTGTACTGATTTTGAGCATACTATGTACCAACTTGATTTGGCAGTAAATATCGTATTTCATTAGTTACAGTTATAATGAGGCTCAGACGACCCCTTGGGGCTATACATTCGAGAGGCATCTATTTGCGGACCCATGGGGAAACTGGAGCGCCACTTTGGAACGGAAATACATCACGGTTCTTCTTCTTCTTCTTCTTCATTGGTGTTTTATGGCAGTCAGCATCCCAAGTAGTTGCATTACCGCCACCTTAGTATAACAAACTTTATTGTTATAACCTATCCCTGTCCCCTGACCCTAACCACCCTGCTGTGATGCCTGAACTTAATCGCCAAAACAATATAGATAACACAAACCGGGTAATCGGTCTTGTTATTGTTGGATGTTGTTACTTCCTTATTCAAGAAACGGTGACGTTCAACAGTGGAGCTGCGCTTCCCCATGGGTCTGCAAATAGATACTCTTGATACATTCTGCAGACAAGGCTTTAGGTGTTTGCATATTTAACATGGTAAATACGTAAAAAGTAATTAACGTTATATTGCTTGTAATATTTTCCAAATGCTTCAGTTTAAATTGACTGATTTCCATTTTCCACTTTAGCAGACGGACATAGAGGAAATAGAGGTTCCGCCCTTATCAAGGACAGACAGCGTATTTGTAAGTAAAGTTTAGGTTTAACATGTTGTACATACTTATTGTTAGGTTTAGTGGCAGGCAAATGTGTCATAATTTGCATTAGGGTTAGAATTTTGTCCAGAGCAGCGCTCACTCCACAGTAACCACACCAGACACAGACGTTACAGTAAAGTTCATTACTTCCAAAAAACCTCACGGAGATCAGTGAGGGTGAAACAACTTCACCAATCAGTTTTAACAGAATATTGTCAGGTCTGGCTTTGCTAGAAACACCGACTCTGTCAGCACATTAGCGTGTTGTTAATGGGGCGGCTTGTAACCTAAGCTACCAACGTTATCTTCACTTCACCTGTTCAACTGACTTTGTAGTAGTCTAGATTACAGACATTTAACTGTCTTGCAGTTTAAACAGAAGCTTGAAGTAGCCAAAGACAGTTGCCTCGTTCATGGAGTCACAGTGGTGCACCAGTGCAGAATGAATAGAGGAGACACTGAAGAGAGACTGAATAGAGCAAATTTGGCACGTGTTATATCGCCCAAACCTACTGCATACCACATAGTTTTAATAAGATTGTCGCATCAATAACACTCCATTTCTCTCTCCCATGTCAATTTACAATTTGGTATTTCCGTGTATGGTTTGGCCTTCAAAATAGAAAACTTTGTTTAAACTTAAAACTTAAATATTCACTGCAGAATCAGACAATGTTTTATTTTCATCAGAGCTAGAGTTGGCTACAATCCAGCATACACTGCACTTGTTCCCAAACAAACTGAGATGATGTTTCCGGACCATTGATTTTCATATGAACAAGTAAATCGATTGATTCAAGGTTAGAATAAGCTTGCTTAATTCTAACTTGTATTGCTGAACAAAATCCATTCTTTATTCCCCCACAATGATTGATGATGGATGGTTTTTCCAGTGATCCCAATTTCATCCAGCTATGATGAAGTCAAGGGGCCTCTTAAAAATGGGGTCACTAATTTAACAATTATACAGCCATAATGCACCACCATTGGCCCCAATGTCCACCATAACATATTGTTCCTAAAGCTTTCCATTGGCCCTGAATAATCAGCCAAACAAATTAATTGGTTATCATGCACCATTACTATACTGTCAAACCTTGATGTATTTAGAGAAGATAGGTGTATTGTGAAAATATAGTTACATCCCTTTTCCTACTGCTCAAAATGTCTGTAACTCTCACGTTAAATAATCACCTTTGTTTCTATTTCAGCTGACCAAAGAAATGCTTCGGTTAAAAGAGTGTTCATTTTCAAGCATAGACGGCAGTGAAGAAGAGAATGTTCCAGCTACATCACGCTCTAGCGAGGAAGAGGATTCAGGTGAAATCTTCTGCACTAAAAGAGGCAGTGTTTTACAAATACAAATTGTAGATGGGGAATATGCCTTGGGAGGAAAAATAAGATTTTTCATTAATATCTGGCAAGTTTCAATATTTATATAATGTATTATGGATTAAGTTGGGGGCGACTGTGGCTCAGGTGGTTAAGCGGGTTGGCCAACGATTCAAGGGTTGGCGGTTCAATCCCCGCCCGGCCACCTGTGTCATGGTTGTTGTGTCCTTGGGCAAGACACTTCACCCACCTTGCCTTGTGTGAATGTGTATGATTGCTGTATGTTTGAGGTGGTGGTCGGAGGGGCCGTTGGTGCTGAATGGCAGCCACGCTTCCGTCAGTCTGCCCCAGGGCAGCTGTGGCTACTTTCGTAGTTTACCACCACCGGTATGACTTTGTGTGAACGAATTGAACCAGGAACCCTGTAAAGCGTCTTTGAGTGCCTAGGCAATAAAGCGCTATATAAAACCTATCAATTATTATTATTATTAAGTGTTCTCACAATCTTTTTTTCACAGGTGCGAAAAAGGCTAAACGAAAGTGGTCAATGGAGGAAGTGAATGCAGTTGAAGACTATCTGTTTGTTTTCATCCGAATGGGGAAGATGCCTGGAAAAGAGGATTGTGAGAGGTGCATTGCTGCTTCCCCTAACGCCCTAGCTGAGAGGGACTGGAGAGCGGTAAAGTTCTATGTGCACCACAGAATCATTTCAGATCGGCGAGAGGGGGAGAGGGAGAGAGAGCGGGGGTGGAACGGCATCCACACACATCCTGCGTCTACCTCTGGAGCGCGCCTCCTTCCGTTTATGCTGCGTCTCTCGCGCTTTTTTCGGACACACATGGAACGTCTTGGCAGCTGCTGCCGCTGCTGCAGCACTGCTCCTGAAAGCCCTGTCTTTCTACATAGAGTTTTCATAGATAATTCCCGACAGTAATCTGTGCGCCCCATTGCCTTTTTTATTTATTTAATTTTTTTTGCCAAATTTTCGCTTGATGGAAGTTTTATTTTGAAAGGGACACACCAGGAAATGGTGAAACTACAGCAAAAGCTGCCGGTATGAAGTCAATATGACTCTCAGCAGAGTATTTCTCTATCAGTTAAAGCAGAGAAACGCAGATGCGCAGTAGAGGTAGGATGCGTGTGGAGGCCGGAAGAAAGGGGGGAGTTAGCTCATACAGCAGTAAAGTTTTATAATTGTTTTAAAATGACATTTTCTTTTCACTTTTGAAGTTTACACAGATCTGTATCACATAGATACAGATATGTGTAATTTTTTTTACAAATTGTGTATTTTTTTTAACAATTCATCCAGTGTTCCATTTTCCAATGGTATCTACATGCAGTGGCCAAACTTGTCTCTTACACAATCCAAGTCTGGCTTGGACAAATAAAAACTTTAACATATAGGAGAGAGAGAGGGAGGGAAAGAGAGAGAAAGAGGGGGGAGGGAGAGAGAGAGGGAGAGGGAGAGAGAGGGAGAAGGGGGGGACAGGAGGGAGAGAGAGAGGGGGAGAGAGATAGAGAGGGAGAGAGAGACAGAGAGAGAGAGAGAAAAGGGAGAGAGGGAGACAGAAGGGAGAAAGAGAGAGAGAGGGAGAGAGAGGGATGGAGGGAGGGGGGGAGGGGAAGCTCATACAGCAGTACAATTAGGCACATTTACAGGTGTAATAGATGCAGTTTATTTTTACTATTTTGTTTTGTTTACAGATTGTGTATTTTATTGATTGTTTTACCACACAGTTTGTTTAAAGGCTTTTAGACCTGAAAGGCCATGGAAAGCCACAGTTGGGTTGGTATTGTCTGACATTAAAAGGATAATGTTTCTCCTGAAGTATGTTTGACTTAATTGGCACTATATAGTGTGTTTGCCATTTTGTAGTGGTGTTCGAATTCTCAGTGGTTAATTTCATTCACTATATACTGCACTTTAAAGTAACAACAATGCACAGCTATTGTGTGTGTACAACGCTGGAGATGATGTGGTTCTGGGTATGGTTGGCTGGAAAGGTGCAGGGACATAAGCAGGTGTGCTGATGGCCACAGCAGAGGCACAGAGGCCGGAGCACAGGAGATGCATGGAAGGGAGAAATATAAGGTAAAATACTGGGCCGCAGCCATGACGGACACCATTTACTCAGAAATAGACTAAATCATAGTTGTTTCAACTCATTAAAAGTGAATGCAGTATGGTTACTGTTTTTTTCAACCCATTAATGCCTGATGCTGCGCGACAGACATCAATGGGTTAAAGACGGACCTAACAAGTATAGTAAAAATATGTGGAAATTATAAAAAAATAGAATAATACTAATCTTAAATCTGAAGTGATTTAAAAAAAATAGATTTTTTTTTAAGTTCAGGGATGCAATTTAGAAGTTTCTACTATGTCTAGAAAGGGTGGTCCTAAGAAGGTAGGCATTTTTGGGGTGGCCCTAAGAAGGTAACAAATACAAGAATGTGTGTGTGTGTGTGTGTGTGTGTGTGACCCTCTCCTAAGCCCTTTCTTGGCCAAAAAGCTTAGCAAATTAGAATAAACAATTTTTTTCTATTTTTGTATGCTTCAGTTTACAAGTAAGATGCTCCTGCAGTAATGCGAGACTGTCTGTGTGTCTGTGTGTGTGTGTGTGTGTGTGTGTGTGTGTGTGTGTGTGTGTGTGTGTGTGTGTGTGTGTGTGTGTGTCATTTGCCTATACTGCTGCCAAAGGCTTAGTGCACTTCCAAGGTTATGCTAAACAAAAAATGCATTTCCTCTAAGATACTCAAATGTCTTAATGTAACTGATATTTAGTCTAATTTGGTCCAATCTACTGATTCTTGGAACATAAAGGAAGCATTTCTGGGATGGCTCAATAACTTATGAATTTACCGTGTCCAAGATACTCCTGAAAACAAATATGTTTATGTTTGCATAATGGTTACAGGGCTATGGAATTTACCATAGATAGATAGATAGATAGATAGATAGATAGATAGATAGATAGATAGATAGATAGATAGATAGATAGATAGACAGACAGATGGAGTGGTCTCTTAATTTTGATAGAAAGATAGATAGATGGATGGATAGATAGATAGATAGATAGATAGATAGATAGATAGATAGATAGATAGATAGATAGATAGATAGATAGATAGATAGATAGATAGATAGATAGATAGATAGATAGATAGACAGGCAGACAGACAGATGGAGTGGTCTCTTAATTTTGTTAGAAAGATAGATAGATGGATGGATAGATAGATAGATAGATAGATAGATAGATAGATAGATAGATAGATAGATAGATAGATAGATAGATAGATAGATAGATAGACAAGTGCATTTAACATTTAAAAAGCGCACATTGCTCCTCTGGTCTCACTCTGTCCAAACCGAAACTCTGTCTGTCCAACATCTGAGCTGATCCAGGATCTGCTAATGATTTGAAGGAAAATACAATAAAAAAAAATCAACATTGACGTACGAGGTCATTTTTTTCTGTATATTTTAGCTGGGTCCATATTCTTACTATTCTGACTCTGATAAACAACGTGCCAACTGCAAATGGTTAATGCTCTGAAGCCAGAAAGCAGATTTTTTGTCATATGGCAGACCGTTAATCGCTCTAGCAAAATCTGGCATTCTGAATTGTATTTAAATATTGTGAACATGGGGGCGCCCTTAGCTCAGTTCAAGGGGTTCAAGGTTCAAGGTTTTTATTAAATGTCCCAAAAGGGCAAATTGTTTACAACAGGATATCAAACACACGACAATGACATCAATGGGCACACAACACCATTATGTGCACAATAATATGTACACAAGCCTGAGGAGGACAAGAAAGTGCATAAAAATAAAGTGCTTGGATATAAAAACAGAATAAAAATAAAAACAAAATTAAAATAAAACAATTAAAAAATAAAAACAAATTAAAAACAAATAAAAACAAACAAAGACATCTGCAACAAAGTAAAAATCATGTCAACATCACATCATCATCAATCACCTGCTGCTGGCCGAATTGATTGCACGGATGGATGAAGGGACAAAGGAGTATTTGTATCTATTGTTGGCTATCCTAGGGACACACAGACGAAGGCCTGATGGCAACAACATAAACTCGGAGTAGAGTGGATGGGCCTGGTCCTGACGGATGTAAAAAGCCTTCTTAAGCAACTGTCTAAGGTAAAAAGAGTCGAGGCTCTCCAACTGGATGCCAGTAATTTTTGAGGCAGTTTTAACAACTTTCCCTATTGAATTTTTATCCTTGGTAGTGAGGTTACCGAACCAGCAGATAGCAGAGAAGGAGATGACGGAATGTATGTATGCACAGTAAAACAGTTTCAACAGGCTTTTTGCGACATTGAATCTAGCCAGTTTTCTAAGGCAGTACAGGCGTTGCTGGCCCCTCTTGCACAGCATGTCCGTGTTAACATCAAATTTCAGATGATTATCAATAATCGTGCCCAGATATTTGTAACTGGTCACAATTTCCACTGGCTGGCTACAAATGATAGTGCTCTCGGTGGGATGGGGGCCACGTCTGAAATCTATGCAGAGCTCTTTTGTTTTAGAGATGTTAAGTTCAAGGAAAGCATCATTGCAGCAGGTCAGAAAGTCCTCTACAATCTGGCCATGCACAGTCTCGTCGTTATTGAGAAGGCTGACAATGACCGAATCATCTGCATATTTAATGATGAAGCGGTTGACGTGGTTACTGCGACAGTCGTCGGTGTATAAAATAAATAAAAGAGCAGAGAGAACACAGCCCTGTGGCGAACCAGTGGAGGTGGACAGAAGGCTAGACACAGTTGTGTTCACCTTAACACGTTGTGATCTATTGGTTAAAAAATCCAGTATCCAACCCACTAAACAAGGATCCAGGCTAAAAGTGTTAATTAACTTTTCAACGAGAATATGGGGCTGGATCGTGTTAAAAGCAGAGGAGAGGTCGACAAAAAGTAGCCTGGCATGCTTCTTACTGCCCTCAAGATGTTTAAGAAGCAGATTTAGAAGAGTAGCGACAGCGTCCTGGACGCCTCTTCCCTCCCTGTAAGCGAATTGAAATGGGTCTAGAAGGCTCTTGGTTTTAGCTACAAGTTCTGATTTGACTAGCTTCTCAAATTGCTTCATGACCAGGGAAGTAAGGGCTACAGGTCTGAAATCGCTAAGTGTTTTTGGATTTTTGCACTTGCCAACTGGTATTATAGTGGACTGTTTCCAGAGGGAGGGTACTATCTGCAGTCTGAGTGATCTGTTAAAAATCAAATTAAAAATGGGACCCAATTGATCAGCACATGTGTTTAATAAACGGCCGCCGATGTGATCAGGGCCAGGGCCTTTACGGGGGTTGCATTTTTTAAAACAGTTGGTCACATCCTCTTCCTTAAAAAAAGGATTAGAGGGGGGGGCGGACAAAAAACTATTTTTGTACATAGAGTGTTCCTCAGTAAAATCCTGCTTTTCAAATCTGACATAGAAATCGTTGAGGCTCTGTGCAAGGTGCAGGTCACAGGAGTAGTTGGCTAAAGAAACCTTATTTCTTTTTTCTATCAGCCCAGTGATTGTTTTCATGCCATCCCAAGTAGAGCCAAGATTGTTAGCTTTAAGTTGTTTCTCAATTTTTTCCTTATAGGACATTTTACCAGCCCAAACCTCTCTTTTAATTTCTTTTTGCAGACGTCTCAGTTCTACTGTATTACCCTCTTTAAAGGCTTTGTTCTTCAAGTGAAGAAGAGGTCGAAGGGACCTAGATATCCATGGTTTACAGTTAGGATACACTTTGACTGTTTTCTCAGGGATAATGATATTCTCACAGTACACAGACCAGCTAGTAACAACATCAGTCAGTTCATTGATGTCAGCAGAGGACTCGGTGAACATGTC
>OX442356.1:32484433-32499433 GCA_949357725.1 Hyperoplus immaculatus | reverse complement strand
AATATGGTTTACCTGAAAATGTAGTAAATCCCAATTATATAATAAAGAATAACATAATATGGACATTTTAACTACAATATAAATCAGGACATTGAATTCAATCATTGGGTTTTATTACGCTTCAATCAAGTTAAGTGCTAAATGTATTACATTATTGGTTAAGTTATATTATATTTTAAGCTTTTATTACATATCCGATCAAGTTTAAGGGCCACATTTATGACAATTCCAGAAGCTATTGCATTTTGAGGTGCTATACAATCCGTATACCAATATTTAGTCATATATTTAAAAGTAAAAACACTAAAGATAATAGTACGGTAACCTCAAAAGCACAGTTAATCACCTTGTATCTCTCCACAAATTGGCTGTTAATAGTTGCACAAACAACACATCAAAAATCTAAATGTCATGTCAATATACGGCCAAATGTACACTCTAAAAACAGATACTGCCTATTACTTAATTTAATTGATGTAACATTTTTACACTCAAAATTATTGAGTAGATTTCAAAGCTTAGAAATCAAGTAAAACAAACCATGAATAATGAGTAGATTTACTTAATATTTTCTATTCATAGTTTATTCTCAAAAATATCAATGAAACATACTGTAATTATTCTAAAATATTTACACAATGTAATCTGTCAGTCAAGTAATACATTTATTTGATTAAATAAACTTACTTTATCTATTACATTTCACACAAATATTTCTGTTTAATTTTTACTCATGCATTTTGATTAAGTTAACCCAAATGCTCACCAAAATGATGTTTACTCATCTTTTTCAAGCAAAAAATACTTTTATATTACTGTTACATTTACTAAGCCCTTGAAATATTTTTTAGTGCAGCATACATTTTAACTCCCAACAATACGCACTGCATTTTTTCCATGAAAGATGAAAAATCTAAAAGTTTTAAATCAGACGTAACACATAAAAGCTCAGTGAATCACCTTATATTTCTACACAAAATGTACTTTTAATTGTTGGATTAAAATACACCATTAAAATCCTCTCTCCCATGTAGTGAAGTAACTGTAAACTCTCACTGTAGCCCAGACCTCAACCTAGGTTGCGTTCCGAATCGCATACTCTTTCTTTTTTCTATTCTACATACTACATCTGACGATAAAAATAATCTAGTTAGGATGCAGTAGGCATACTATTGGGACATACTTTTACTCTCTTATTTCATCATAACATTGCGCCTTGATCTTGCGTCTTGCTTTTATATCCGTCGCATCCCCGTTTGTTTTCATATGGAGGCTTCGTCGATGTGACGTCACTTCACGTGCGCACTGGATTGTGGGTCAGAATCGCCCAAATAGGATGCAGTTTTCAACACTAACAATCGTGGCCTGAGGAAGTAGGACATCCGGGTACTTCTAACCATCCTAAATCTGGCCACAAGAATTGGGACATCCTAAATCTTTTTTCTGCATACTATATAGTAGAAAGTATGCGATTCGGAACTCAACCTACGATTCTGTTCAGCAGCAAGGGAGGTGAACTACTGGTTGCAAGCATCAAAGCATAATAATTTCACACAAAACACTGAAAGCAGTCTGCACAAATGATGTTATTAGTGTCACATTTATAGAACTACTTGATTATATGAGCAAGCAGTATTGTATTGAAACTGTTTTGCCATTACTATAGTTAGTTAACGGATGCTTTTTTTTATTTTTTATTTTTTAGATATTTTTATGCTTTATTGATAGTGTAGAGACAGAGTTGAAATGGGGCAGAGAGGGGAGTGACATGCAGAGAACGACCGCGGGCTGGAATCGAATCTGGGTCCGCTGCTGGCCGAAGCCCATGGGGGGGGGGGGGGGGGGGGGGGGCGTACCAACTGAGCTAAGGGCGCCCCCAGTTAACGGACGCTTTTGAGAGACTGCATTTAGGTTAGCAGTGGAGAAATGTCGGAAACTAAGAGTTAACACGAGTCTATGTAAAAGAATGTTCTAGTTAAATATAGTTAGTGCAGCATACACACATTCTCTATACAAACAAAACACACTGCACTCGTCTGTGGAATATGACGAAACCATTTCAATTAACTCAAAAGTACCCCATACATTTTTCCTTTTTTATGTCACCTTAAGAAGTAAACCATCCTGTATGTAGGCTGAACCCTTTTGGTTATGGGGTGGGGGGTGGGAGGGGCTGTGTATTTTTAGCTATGTTTCTGTATGTTATGTTGTATAATTGTCTATATAAAAACTATAAAAAAATTGCAAGTCATAAAAAAAAAGTACCCCATAAAACACAGAGTAAGATCATCAAAATGTAATCCCATCTCCCATTGTAAAAGATGGGTCAGAACTGTAGTGTAGAATAGACCTCAACATGGATTGTATTCAGCAGCAAAACCCTCTTTATTTCTGTCCTTCTTAATCTGTCCCCAGAGGCCTGTCCCAAACCCAGATAAAGGAAACAGTCCCGGCTTACATTGTGTCATGACCGAGGGGGGGCGACGACGACGATAATCACTGCTACACACACAATACACACATTTTACATTCACAAAATGAGGCTAAAATTGGTAGTTTTTGTTGTATCAAGTAGTAGTAGTTAAAATCTACTTTTGATCATAAAAAAAATCACACATTGAACGTACAAATGATTAGGCTACATCTAAAAAATGTACTTTGGTGATAAATGTGTGTGTGTGTGTGTGTGTGTGTGTGTGTGTGTGTGTGTGTGTGTGTGTGTGTGTGTGTGTGTGTGTATGACATACGAATAACGTTTCTCCGTCGGGAGGTGAACTACTGTTAGCTGCTTCTCACTGCCATCAAAGCCTTTTGTAAAGACATTAAATACATTTTCAATTGAAAAACACTGACGGCACTTTGTACAAATGATGTTCTCTGTGTCAAATGTATTGTAAATTGAACCACATATATTGAAATATTTTCTTATCCGAAGAAGTAAAAGCATATTGTATTGTGGGGCAATATGTATAATTATATATAACCTAAGCAGACTAACCTCTTATTAGTCTTAGAATTAATTTCAAAACTGTTTAGCAAATACAGTATATACTACTATACTAATAATAGCTGCATATAAATAGCACCTTTCATGAACAAAATTACAAAATAACTACAAAGTGTGTGTGTGTGTGTGTGTGTGTGTGTGTGTGTGTGTGTGTGTGTGTGTGTGTGTGTGTGTGTGTGTGTGTGTTTGTGTCAATGAATAGTATCCATAAAAGCTTATTACAATATCAATAATGTAATTTTGGTGAAGTTATTATACGTTTATTACATTTCCGATCAAGTTTTAGTGCCACGTTTTTTACAGTTCCTGGAGCCATTGCATTAGCGAGTGCTGTACAATCCATAGACCAATATTTAGTCATATATTTTACTGTCAAATCATTTGACTTTATAGACTCATGCAATAAACTTAACTGGCAAGCGCTATTCTGAATGCACAATTATAATTCTATGTTTACGTCATTTTTCATTTCTGGTGCAATCGCGATGCATAGTCCTAAATATAGCTCTGGAAAAAGTGAAGAGACCACTCCAAATGTTCAGTGTCTCTCGTTTTTACTATTAATAAGTAGCCTGGTCCAACCAGACCGTCGTACTTCATTTCATTTGTACAGAAGGTCTGGAAGTGCTGTAATTGGCAAACGTTCACTCACTTGGAGGCGGGTTTCTGTTGAAGTTTAAAACTATTGGATCTGCCCAGTGCCACTCTGGATCAGTCAACCAATCGCATCACGTTTGGTCGTGACGTATGTCATGAGCCGGCTTCTGGCGGTGCGTTTCAGTTGTACAGGGAACTCGGAAATTTCCGACTTCACTATATTGTAGTCTATGGATCTACCGGTACCTGGCAACGGTAACTTGCTGGAGCCTAACATTTAGTTATTTGGATGAGAAAGGTTGTCGGCGTCCATACTTTCGCGAGCAGATGCACTGGAACACAGACAGGTCGGAACTCTGAACTACCAAGTCGGAAATCTCCTTCTTCCGAGTATAAAGCAACGCAGCATTCAACTGAAACTGGAGCGCGACTTCAACGTCATCGTTCTCAGCCACTCTCTCTGATCGCTGATTGGACCGCCAAAAAATTGGACGAGCAAAATCCCACTAACACACCCCACCCCCAGACTGACTACTGAAGGGAAATGAAAATTAAGCGGAAGTAGTTAGTTAGGCGGGCGGAGCCAGGCTAGTTAAAAGGCATATGTTTGAGAAGAATGAACATTTTGGTTTTATACCAAATTCCAATAAATGTTTTTGTCATTAAGAGCATTTTCAATAAGTAACGTAGAGAGGAAGATTGAAGAAAAATTCCAGACTGGTCTCTTAATTGTTAAAAGCTGCAGGGCTGTTACTGTATAGTGGGCTACTGCACTGAGTGGATGAATTAACTAACTAAGCGATTGTGTAAAATCAATAGCATTAATCTGGACCTTGTCTTTCTTTGAGATAGTGCTCTTCATATTGACTGTGTTTTTCATTAAGTTAACGGACGTCATGTTAGGACTAAGAGAACAGGATTGTTGACATGCATGATATACTGTAGCTATTTCCAATGCAGTCTTAAAACAAAATTAAATTCTTTGCCTAATTCTGAATGTTCATTGTGTGTATTTTGTGTGTAGCAGCAGTTATTAACAGCCAACATGTCCGTTAAAGATGGTTGTACAGGAGGAATATACAGACGCAAACAGACAAGGTTTAGTCAAATAAACTCCTGAATGTACATTTTTTGGACCTTTTGATTTATACTAGTATGAAAGAAGACATGTTATGGAAGATACATAGACAAAAATAAATAAATATTCCCCGTGCTTGAAAAAAATATAATATTTTTGCCTGCTTTGTTTCGCATGAAGCTACACATTACACTTAGGATGGATTGTTTAGCTAATGGCTGAGTGATTATGAACAGTACAACAGAGCCTGATTGCATCTATGTAGTGGTCTGCAGCTGCAATACATTTCTGTCTCTCTGTCTCCCTCCCTCTCTCTGTCTCTCTCTCTCACTCTCTTTGTCTCTCTCTCTCCCTCCCCCCCTCTCTCTCTCTCTCTCTTTGTCTCTCTCTCTCTCTTTGTCTCTCTCTCTCCATCCCTCTCTCTCTCCTCCCTCTCTCTAACCCTAACCCTATTTCAACTCTGTACTATCTAATAAAGCTTGAAAATGCTAAAAAAAAAAGTCTTTAAAAAATAGCTCCTCTCTGCTTATGATACATTTGTTCTTGCTATACATTCGCTACTTGGGTCAAATGAACACAAACTCGCTTCAATGTTCAAATGTGTTTAAAGGTTCAGTTTGTGTTCATTCTAGCGCCCCCCTTTGGACAAAAGCGGTAGTGTTTTTACTACGCCAGCTGTTGTTCCTGGATGAGCGTATACCCATGACAAAGGCATTAAGATAAACTATATAAAAATAGCATTCTTTGCACTGATGGTCTCATTTGCTGTTACATGTCATTTATGATCATCAGAGGAAAAATTAGACTGTTTCAGAAATATTTTAAAGTTCCTCGTAGCAGCTTTTAAATGATGCCAAGGCCAAAAAATTAGCTCAACATACCAGCCTCTTGAGATGATATGTAAGTCTATGCGTCAACACTAACGTCATACGTGTGTGTGTGTGTGCGCGCGAGTGTGTGTGTGTGTGTGTGTGTGTGCGTGTGTGTACGTGTGTGTATGACCACCATCACCACCAGTGCTTTTATAGACAGCATACAGCAGCTTTTAGCATTTAGACACTTTGACATATTTTAATATTAAGTTTCCGACACTTGCTTTGTGTGATGTCGACAAGTTGTGCTTGAGGGCCCCTTAAAGATCATTGCGCACACACACACACACACACACACACACACACACACACACACACACACACACACACACACACACACACACACACACACACACACAGACACACACACACAAATTGCATTGCCAAGTGTGCTGAGTCTATTCTTAGCAGAGCAGTGTGTGTGTAACAGTAACAGTTGGCTGGGTGCCTTACTGGGTGTATCTATGAATATGTTAATGGTGACGCATGGAACCGCTTGTGTGGAAGTCTGATGATTTTTTTTCCCTCACTTGCGAGTGTGTGTGTGTGTGCGAGTGTGTATGTGTGTGTGTGCGTGTGCGTGTGCGTGTGTGAGTGTGTGTGTGTGTGTGTGTGCGTGTGTGTGTGTGTGTGTGGAGAGCTTGAACAGAAAGTTTGCTTAGCCCTAAATGTGCTGAGTAGGTTTCTGTAATCCTAACAACACTTATTAAAAACTGGGTATGAGGCAGAAAAAATCAATTGACTAAATAGAAGGCTTAGTTTTCAGACATTTTGGGAACTAGAAAATACTGCCTGTCGGTTGTATGCATACATATCATTGTCGAACAGTTGAAAGTCCAGTGTTGGTAGGCAATGGCTTTGTTGAAAAAGCCCAACTAACATCCTACTAAAAGCCCTGCTAAGATCCTACTCATACTAAAAGCCCTACTAACATCCTACTAAAAGCCCTACTAACATCCTACTAATACTAAAAGCCCTACTAACATCCTACTCATACTAAAAGCCCTACTAACATCCTACTCATACTAAAAGCCCTACTAACATCCTACTCATACTAAAAGCCCTACTAACATCCTACTCATACTAAAAGCCCTACTAACGTCCTACTAAAATCCCTACTCATACTAAAAGCCCTACTAACATCCTACTCATACTGAAAGCCCTACTAACGTCCTATATACTAATTTTGACGTCAATTTGAGTATGTTGTGGTTGTGTATGCTTGTTTATGTACGCGAGAAATGCCCGGATGAGTACATACTTCCGGGAAGATTTTTTGTATGGATCAATAGGTTACTTTTCCTACTCAACCGCCCCACAATGCATTGCGTCTTTTCAACCAACACAAAGTTTTTTTTTAAATTCTTTATTGCTTCTATAATTCAGTGTTAACAGCCCGACGAACCTCGCATGCACACTTGATCTTTAAGTAGACAGTATGTAGTATATACACATGTTGAGTATGTAGGAGGGAGGACGTTAGTAGGGCTTTAACAACACAGCCAATGCTTTTAAAGAAGTTAAAAGCTCCTATGAAGCTACAATATGGTACAAGGTTACTGAGACCTCGCACTATGTACAATCACAGTAACCTTGAGATAATGCACTCGCAAGAATGGCCCGGGGCGCTCTGGTGGTGTAGTGGATAGAGCGTGTACCATATTGGCTCCGGCCTTCGTTGCAGTGGTCGCGGGTTCAAATCCGCCCCCTGGACCTTTACTGCAGGTCATCCCCCCCCCCCCTCTCTCTCTCTCTCTCTGTCTGTCTCCCCATTTCAACTATGTACTATTAATAAAGCTTGAAAATGGCAAAAAAATAATCTTAAAAAAAAAAGAATGGCCCGGACATAAAGACATATAGCGTGCACTGAACAATTCAATTGACAACACAAGAGCTTAGCATTTTTACATTTTGAAAAATCCCATGTGGGCATCTGTAAAGCAGTATTATTGAAAACAGAGTGTGTGTGCGTGTTAGTGTGAGTGTGTAAGTGTGTGTGTGTGTATGTGAGTGTGAGTGTGAGTGTGTGAGAGAGAGTGAGTGAGTGAGTGTTTAAATGACCTGTCAGTGAGTTAAGTCCAAGAAATCCCAGTGCTCTGAGTGACAAGTCGACAGCTTGCTAAATGAATTCCAAACATTTTCTGTTATTGGCAGACACACAGCCACTCAGGCACTGCTTGGCCTTTTCAATGGGATTTGCATGTTTAACACACACACACACACACACACACACACACACACACACAGAAAAACAATCACACACACACACACACACACACACACACACACACAGAGAGAAAAACAGTCACACACACACACACACACACAGAAAAACAATCACACACACACAGAGAAAAACAATCACACACAACCACACACACACACACACACACGCTTCATCAGAGGCGAATTGACGAGCAAACAACACAAAACGTTGACAGTCACTCATGAGCATAATCCTCACACACACACACACACACACACACACACACACACACACACACACACACACACACACACACACACACAGTGCATGTCAGTAATATTTCTTCCTGCTCTAGAAAGCAGTGCAGCGTGGCCTGGTTATGTTATTACAGTAGCAACAAGCTGCCTGATATCCAAGCCGAACTAAGCTGTGTGTGTGTGTGTGTGTGTGTGTGTGTGTGTGTGTGTGTGTGTGTGTGTGTGTGTGTGTGTGTGTGTGTGTGTGTGTGTGTGTGTGTGTGTGTGTGTGTGTGTGTGTGTGTGTGTGTGTGTGTGTGTGTGTTTTTGTGTGTGTGTGTGTGCGTGCATATATGAGTGTGTGTGTACTTGTATGTATTTGAGCTAGACACAGGTAGAGAAAGACATGCATTGCAAATTGTGTGTGTGTGTGTGTGTGTGTGTGTGTGTGTGTGTGTGTACGTACAAACGATGTGTGTATGCATGTGTTTGTCTATTGAATACACACACATACACACACACACACACACACACACACACACACACACACAAACACACACACACACACACACACACACACACACACACACACACACACACACACACACACACACACACACACACACACACACACACACACACACACACACACACACACACACACACACACACACACACACACACACACACACACACACACACACCAATAAACCTGGATTTTTCAGTTTTTTGCAGCGTCACACTTTGACCCGTATATCGTTAACGTATTCACACAGCAGCAGCTCATGGATTGCACTGACAGCTGAACAGCTCTAGCTGCTCCGGGCTGCACTGTGATGCTTCCCGTTATGGCTAATGAGCACCAACAACACTTAGGATTCAATTTCAAATCAATATGAGGATGTGTGTGTGTGTGGATGGGTGGGGGGGGGGGGGGTTTGTGTGTGTGTGTGGGGGGGGAGGGTGGTTTATTTGTGTGTGTGTGTGTGTGTGTGTGTGTGTGTGTGTGTGTGTGTGTGTGTGTGTGGTGAGAGAGGGGGAGTGAGTGAGTGAGTGAGTGAGTGAGTGAGTGAGTGAGTGAGTGAGTGAGTGAGTGAGTGTGTGTGTGTGTGTAGGAGTGGGTGTGAGTGTGTGTGTGTTTGTGTGTAGGTGTGTCTGTGTGTGTGTGTGTGTGTGTGTGAGTGAGTGAGTGAGTGAGTGAGTGAGTGTGTGTGTGTGTGTAGGAGTGGGTGTGAGTGTGTGTGTGTTTGTGTGTAGGTGTGTGTGTGTGTGTGTGTGTGTGTGTGTGTGTGTGTGTGTGAGTGAGTGAGTGAGTGTGTGTGTGTGTGTGTGTAGGAGTGGGTGTGAGTGTGTGTGTGTTTGTGTGTAGGTGTGTGTGTGTGTGTGTGTGTGTGTGTGTGTGTGTGTGTGTGTGTGTGTGTGTGTGTGTGTGAGTGAGTGAGTGTGTGTGTGTGTGTGGGATACTGTACAGATTGCTGACCCACACAGGTGCCTTTAAATTAACATAGGAAGCACTTAGCCAAATGAGAAGATTAGGATAAAAAAAAAAACTAGCATTGAACATTCAATACGCCCTGTGAAAAAGGTTCCCCCTAGCGGACGTTTTCCTCACTACATATCAGACGTGAGCTCTTAAGTTTCACTTTTACGGACTCTACCCAGCTGGACAAGCCGCTCCCCGTGAGTCGGAAAACGGTTGATATTGCGGTCACAACTCATCCAAACCTGTCATCTGATGTGAGGTGCGTCTAGCGCAAGTGAGTCAGAGACATTTAGATTTATTCCTGTTTATTTACAGTGTTTGGTGAACTTTGTGTCTGCTAAGTTAATGATGCCAACGTTCGTTAAGCTAATAGTATTTCTGCATGTTAGCTGCTAACTGTTCTCATACTATAGTCGGTGAAAACATGTATTCTGTGTAGCGACCTGTTATAGTTGTTTTGTGCTCACATGCAAACGTCGCAATTATGTGTGTATTTTATACAGTATCCTCATATGTTAACGGTCAATTTCATGACGTCTCGCTAATGCTGAATAGAGGGTTATGCACGTGATATTTCGGCTAGTAGCCTAGTTATGTCTGTGGCCAGCTAGCACACATACGCGGTCACTAGGTGGCAGTGCTGTGCAACTAATGTCTAATAGGGTTGTAGAAGCTGCTCATAAACCTTGCCACTTCGTTTATCCACTCTCTCCATTATCTGTAAGTTAGTCAGTAGCCTGTGTGTTATTTACATATTTCAATTACTGACCTGTTATACCTTTGTGTACTTGTACAGAACCACTGAATCATCAGACAGTTTGGATTGTGAATGTGGTGGTGCAGAAGATAATAAACAAATTGGACCTTAACATCTGTGTGATTCTTGCCGATCACCTGCAGCGAGTTCTGCCCTTATAAGATCCACAACAGTAATACGCTAGGAAGCTTACCTTCCTCACAAATGGTCCTTCGAGCCGGATCTTAGAGCCCACTGCAGATAAGATGGCAAACCAAGCAGGTATGGAGCATGAGGCACGTGTCAGGCGGGAGTATTCCCGCCCCGTGTACCTTGAGGATTACATCGTATCTGTACCAAAACGACCAGCACCACCACCCAACTCACTACATCCTACTTCTCGTCATGAAGAAGAGGAATATAGTATGCCAAGCTTATGCTCTGAAATCCCAGGCAGTCCGGAACACCGCAGCACCCCGCTGTGGACAGTATCGGATACATATGATGCTCCAAAGGCAACAGAGGAGACAGAGTATGCGAAGCTTAAGAGTGAACATCAGAGTCTTCTAGCATCGATGCGGCAGCTTAGGCTACAGAATGACGCACTTAGAGCCCAGAGTGGGCACAGTGATTCCAAGCTGAAGCAGCGTCAGCAACAGCACATTAATGGAGCTGTGCAACCCCACAGAGAGGCTCAGCAAGGAGGCGCCATGCCACCACAAAAACCATCAACCTCCCATCAGGAAAGGGATGAAAGCAGGCAACGGGAGACACGTCATTCCCGTTCATCAGCCATACATTCTGATTACAGCCGGGAACGTGCTCTCTCCCTAGAGGCCCACCGTCACTGCTCAGGTGGAGATGACCATTCACCCCGCCATGTGTACAGCATATCTCCACTCAGAGAGCGCCATTCACAGCCCACAACTCGTGGTCACGGAGATGATCGCTACCTTTCTCCATCACCAAGACGCTATCAAACAGGCCGTCGCTATTCTCCAGACCTGTATCAGTCTCCACCGGGCCCGGTGAGCAGATACGTTTCATTTCATCGTGGCTCCACAAGAGATGGTCATTATTCACAGTACGGGCATAGGTACTCACCCGAGCATCACTACTCCAGGCACCGAAGCCAGAGTCCACCTGGCGGGCAGGAGCGGACATATCGGGGACCGAAGCCTAACATTCCTGACTTTACCCATCCGAATCCACGAGAGTTTGCAAGACTGCGGCTGGCTCTGGACAACATCCTGCCTCGAGACGCCACTGAACGCTTCAAATTCCAAATATTAGTGGATCATCTGAAACTGGAGGAAGCTTTGCTCATCGCTGACTCATACAGCAATTCCCATTACCCCTTCACAGATACCATGGCGGCATTGAACCATCAATTTGGGCAACCGCACCAGCTGGCTCTACAGCGCATAGCCGAGCTCATGGACGGCCCCAACATCGATAGTGGTGACATCAAGTCATTCAGGATGTTTGCCCTGCGGGTCAGATCTCTGGTAAGCATGTTGGATCAGCTGGGGAGAAAAGGAAGAGTGGAACTGGACTGTGGGTCACATGTCTCTCGCCTACTGGGGAAGCTACCACACGACCTGAGATCCAACTTCAGACGCTTCATCCACCCGCTAACGGTACCAATCCCCACTCTCCTCGACCTGGCGGACTGGTTAGAGTACGAACTCCGGGTCCAGGAAGATATGTCGCAGTATAGCAGCAGCTCAGGGAGGGACGTCAGCCCTAAGCGCCAAGACCTGAGACGGGACACCAGGTTATCTGCAAAGGCCTCAGTTCACCTGCTGGAAACTGACAGCGCCCCCATAGGAGAATCAGCCAATGCACCAGCTAGCAGTCAAGCCACCTACAAGTTTTGCCCATTTTGCGACAATAACAAGCACTCACTCAACAACTGTGATAACTTCAAGATGCTCAGCGCCAGCCAGAAGCGCACCTGGATCCAAACCAACAACCGCTGTTGGCGATGCGGTAGGAACCATCAAGCAGCAGACTGTGATCTAAAAATGTGCTGCAAAACTTGCAACGATCGGCACCTGCTCGCCCTGCATGAGGTCAGTGGGAAGCCCTCCAGCAAAGCTGATAACAGCAACAAGCCTGTGCCAGCGGTTTCAAGCCCTGTCAACCCTGCTCACCCAAACAAAGCAGAAGAAGTCCTGTACATAAGTAAACCTCCCAAGGGATCCCGCGTCCTCCTCAAGGTTAGTAAAGTGTTGCTCAGGCATGGAGATCAAACTCTGGAGACATACGCCATACTGGACGACGGTTCAGAGCGCACTTTGCTTCTCCATTCAGCAGCTGAGCAGCTGGGTCTTAAAGGTCAACCCGAGAACCTGCCCCTTCGGACAGTGAGACAGGAGTTGCAGACGCTTCACGGGGCGGCTGTCTCCTTCGACATCTCACCCGCAAGTTCCCCTAAACGTGTCTTCCACATAAAGGGAGCCTTCACTGCACCAACCCTGGGTTTAGGAGAGCACACCTACCCAGTTAAAGCCCTGCGACGGAAGTTCAGACACCTGAGAGATCTGCCTATCCAACAGTTCGAGGGCGTCCATCCACTCTTGCTTATCGGTTCTGATCACCCCCACCTGCTAACACCTGTGGAGCCAGTGCGTGAAGGGCCACATGGTGCGCCGGTGGCAGTAAGAACCCGCCTCGGATGGACGCTTCAGGGTCCGACCTACAGGCCTAAGCAGCACCTCACAGGGCAAAACTGCCTCTTCACGTCCTATGGGGCCCCACCAGTCAACGTTTACCCACAAATGGAAAGACTATGGAAGGTGGATGTACTCCCCCATCGGAGCAAAAAGGCCAGCAAGAGATCACGCCACAACCAGGAGGCGGCCAACTGCCTGTATACGAATACACAGCGGGTAGATGGAATCAACCGCTACGCCACTCCTCTTCCTCGTATCGAGAAAGCCCCTGAGCTACGTGCACCCAGAGAGGGTGTACTCCCTCAGCACAGCAGCAAAGAACTGATGCTCTCCAAAACCCCAGGGCTAGCCACAGCCTATGACTTCAAAATGGAGCCGCCTGCAGGCAACTCCATACCAGAGATGCCACTCTCTGCACTAACGAGCGCCAGCCGCTTTAGCGACGGACTGCCTTACCTGGTCAGCAGCCCCGCTCAGTGGCCAGTGACCCCACTGCTCCAAACCGCTTCAGTTCCCACTGAGGAGCTAAGAAAGCCGGCATTCTGTGGACTCACCTTTGCACCAGCTGCACCCCCTATACCTGACCCCACACGGTTCACAACTTTCAGCGAGCTAGTAACTGCTACAGCAACCGCCCTTCTTCAACAAGTGCAGCTAGACTGCTTCCCTAAATATTTTGCCCAGCTGAAGTCAGGGAATCCGGTGCCCAGAAACAGCCACCTCCTCACTTTAGCCCCAGAATTCGTCGGACAGGATGAGCTAATCCGTGTAGGCGGCCACCTACACTACAGTACCCAGCGTGATCCAGAAACCACCCATCCGATCGTGCTGGATGCCAAACATCCAGTCACGCAGTTGATCACTAAAGACTTTGGTGTGCAGCTACAACACCCCGGCCCCGAAAGAGTATTTTCCAAGATCCGACGTAAATATTGGATCCTGCATGGCCGAGAGGCTGTTCACCGCCACCAACAAAGCTGCATCCAGTGTAGGAGGAGGCGCGTTGAACCAGGCATTCCGGGAATGGCACCCGAAGCACCAGACCTACATATTGGCAAGTCTGTAATAGATTCACAGTTCCCTCACTCACTCTGGCCGGTGGGAAAGGTAACCTGCATCTACCCTGGACTTGACAGCAAGGTGAGGCCTGCCGGCGTGAAGGTTGGTGACCGCACTTACACACGCCCAGTGACCCGGATCACCCTGCCCTGCCAGAACAATCTTTAGAGGCCTAAACTGACGATTGCCCTTGGACCGTTTATCTGTTGTTCCAAACCCACAAGGCCCCTTTTTTTTTTGGACTTTTCAGATTTCCTCTAGAAATCTGGGGGCGGCTGTGAAAAAGGTTCCCCCTAGCGGACGTTTTCCTCACTACATATCAGACGTGAGCTCTTAAGTTTCACTTTTACGGACTCTACCCAGCTGGACAAGCCGCTCCCCGTGAGTCGGAAAACGGTTGATATTGCGGTCACAACTCATCCAAACCTGTCATCTGATGTGAGGTGCGTCTAGCGCAAGTGAGTCAGAGACATTTAGATTTATTCCTGTTTATTTACAGTGTTTGGTGAACTTTGTGTCTGCTAAGTTAATGATGCCAACGTTCGTTAAGCTAATAGTATTTCTGCATGTTAGCTGCTAACTGTTCTCATACTATAGTCGGTGAAAACATGTATTCTGTGTAGCGACCTGTTATAGTTGTTTTGTGCTCACATGCAAACGTCGCAATTATGTGTGTATTTTATACAGTATCCTCATATGTTAACGGTCAATTTCATGACGTCTCGCTAATGCTGAATAGAGGGTTATGCACGTGATATTTCGGCTAGTAGCCTAGTTATGTCTGTGGCCAGCTAGCACACATACGCGGTCACTAGGTGGCAGTGCTGTGCAACTAATGTCTAATAGGGTTGTAGAAGCTGCTCATAAACCTTGCCACTTCGTTTATCCACTCTCTCCATTATCTGTAAGTTAGTCAGTAGCCTGTGTGTTATTTACATATTTCAATTACTGACCTGTTATACCTTTGTGTACTTGTACAGAACCACTGAATCATCAGACAGTTTGGATTGTGAATGTGGTGGTGCAGAAGATAATAAACAAATTGGAC
>OX442356.1:32476933-32479433 GCA_949357725.1 Hyperoplus immaculatus | reverse complement strand
TGAGCAAGACACTTAACCCCAAAACTGCTCCAGGGGCGCTGTACTATGGCTGACCCTGCGCTCTGACCCCCTCTGGAGTGTGGGGACTTGAGAGGGAATATGAGAAAAGACACATTTCAATGTGCCTTGTGTAAATTGACTAATAAATATAACTTAAAAAAAATCTTCATTTTAATGGTTGAATAAAATGTATTCAAAAACATTCACCCACATTCAGAAGTGACATTGTGAAGCATTAATAGTAGTAAACTTTCCTTTAACTCTAACCTTGTCTACTGTACATTGGGCGGTGAACGTACAAACTATAACAAAAGGGTTTTTGAGTCGGGGGCGCCCTTAGCTCAGTTGGTAGGGCGTCCCCCCCTCTCCCCCCCATGGGCCTCGGCCAGCAGCGGACCCGGGTTCGATTCCAGCCTGCGGTCGCTCTCTGCATGTCACTTCCCTCTCTGCCCCATTTCAGCTCTGTCTCTACACTATCAATAAAGCATAAAAATGCCAAAAAAATAAAAAGGGTTTTTGAAAGTAATCCGAGTTTCTTTCAGAATTGTTCAAAATGGAACTCGGTTTTTGTACAGTCTTGTGAACTAGAACCTTCTATACAAGCAATAGATACATTTACAGGTGAAACTCATATTATTAGAATATCATCGAAAATGAATTGGAATTGAGGAAAGAATTCATGCAAAAGGGGCCCAAACCAAGTTCTGAGTACATATGAATGATTATACTTCATATGGGGCCGACATTTCTGTATTTAAAATCCCTTTTTTTTATTGAATTCATGAAATATTAAAATTTTCTGAGATTTTGAATTTGGGGTTTTCATAAGCTGTAAGCCATAATAACCAAAATTATAACAAATAAAGGCTTGAAATATCTCACTTTGCATGTAATGAGTCTATATAATATATAAGTTTCACCTTTTAAGTTGACTTACTGAAATAAATGGACTCTTGCACAATATTCAAATTTTTCCAGTTTCACCTGTAGAGTACAAGAATGGGATCAAATTTGGGGAAAGAGACTTCAGTCCGAAAAGACACAGATGTGATCGGCCTACGAAATACATTCTATTTGGTTTTGTGAATACAGATTCCCCAATATTTTTAAATTAGTCGGAAACTATGAAAGAGTCATTAAAGCTGGGGTGGAGGATTTGGGGAGAAAATGGCAGTTGGGATAGAGATTTGAATCCAAATACCTCAACCGCTCCACTTGTTCTCTTTGGTCCCTCCCCTATGGTCCCTCCCTGACACGCTCTACACCAACAAAGTTGTGCCAAAGTGAATGGACAGTCCCAACAGCCAATAAGAACAGAGAATCGGAGCCTCGCTCTGATTGGTCAAAGTGTGCAGCTCATGTTAACTTTATCCAATCAGAAATTACATACCCCAGCTTTAAGTTAAGTAGCTATCTAGACAATAATTATATTGACAGTCACATAATTTTATGTCTGTCTCATTTTGAATCTTTTTTCTTTGTTTTTTCTATCTCTTAAATGCATTTTCTAATGTCTAATCTTGATGTATTTCATGCCCCTGTAAAGCACTTTGAATGGCCTTGTGTCTGAATTGTGCTGTATAAATAAACTTGCCTTGCCTACAACAAAAGTGTTATTGAAAGTAATCCGAGTTTCTTTCAAAATGGAACTCAGTTTTTTTCTAGTCTTGTGAAATAGAACATGTTCTCTTAGCTTGAGAAAGAAAATCCTTGGGCATCAGTAGAGTGAAGTGCACACACACACACACACACACACACACACACACACACACACACACACACACACACACACACACACACACACACACACAAAATGTCATACCATGAGTTCTAATGGAGGGCACATAACCTGGTCTTGACAATATGCTTTCGTTCACCATCTCGCCCGTCCGTCCAAAGACCTTGTCAAAGTCTAAAGCAATGTACTTTTCTCAACTCCTCTCTTTATAATACAAGGGTTGAAAATGTCAGCTGTCATTTGCAGAGGGAGAGGGAGAGAGGGAGAGAGAGGGAGAGGGAGGGGAAGACGGAGAGGGAGAGAGAGGAAGGGAGAGAGAGAGAGGGAGGAAGAGAGAGGGGGAGAGAAGGAGAGAAGGAGAGAGATAGGGAGAGGGAGAGAGAGAGGGAGGAAGAGAGAGGGGGAGAGAAGGAGAGAGAGGGAGAGAGAGAGAGGGAGAGGGAGGAAGAGAGAGGGGGAGAGAGAGAAGGAGAGAGAGGGAGGGAGAGAGGGAGAGAGAGAGAGAGGAATTCTTTTCAGTACTAGACATGTAGAGATGATTTTTTCCTTCCCTCCAATGAATACACAGAAGCCCCGAAGACATTTCACACTATAGACTACACCGTTTTATTATGGGAAAAGAACCTGCTATCTGCCTGTACTAAATGGCATATGTCACTGACAATGTGATGGAGAAATTGGGCATTAAAGCTATAGCGCGTACCTTTTTTTCATATAATAGCATATATAACATACTATTATTATATACTATATATACTATAT
>OX442356.1:32464433-32469433 GCA_949357725.1 Hyperoplus immaculatus | reverse complement strand
CACACAGATACACACAGATACACACAGACAGACATACAGACACACACACACACACACACACACACACACACACACACAGAGACACACACACAAACAGACACAGACAGACACACACAAACAGACACAGACAGACAGACAGACAGACACACACACACACACACACACACACACACACAGAGACACACACAGACAAGGACACACACACAAACAGACACAGACAGACACACACAAACAGACACAGACAGACAGACAGACAGACACACACACACACACACACACACACACACACACACACACACACACAGATACAGACACAGAATAGCTCATTCATCTGATTCATTGAATATCTCCCCATGATGTTGCTAGCCTGCCGTGAGCCCCTTTGTCTACATACCAGTCTACAGCGCCTAGGCTGTGCATTAACTTATGCATTTTTATTTTTTCAACACACATCCAGTACAGACAGGTAGCGGATCATGAGGAGATATTCACTGATTTTGACAACAAGCGTTCTCCAGAATTGCTGATGCCACCTGAACACATTTGGGCAGCATTATAACACCTGTCATAAAAACTGTCCAAATTGTGGCTCTAGTATTGTGAGTGAAATTAAGAGTGAGTAGATATCAGAGGAGCAAGTATCTCATAGCCTGCAGTTAGTTGATGTTACATTATTGGATACAACAGAAGGTGAAACCGAACATGGGACACGGCGCGAAACATTCCCCCGCAGGCTGCTGTCATATTGAGGGAATATTCCATAACTACTGAACTGGAAGTAAGTGCTGCCGAAATATACCAATATGGAAATATAACACTGCTCAGAAAAGTTTGCAACTATGAAAGCCATGGCCAAGGAGACAGGAAGACTGTCTGTGCATGAAATCTTACTAGGGGTAGAGGCCTTTGCACACCAGGCGCGTTTTAATCGTGCAATTAATTTGCGCATTATTAATAATTAACAAACGTATATAGAGTCAATACAAGCTTCCACATCAGCGGCGATTTTTCGGAGAGGTCGCTTCCGATAGTGAGACGCGCGAAAAATTCAAATTCCAAATTATTCGCTTTTTCGTGCCGTTTATTCGCGTTGGACCCAGTATGCAACTGCCTTAACACTTGTACATGTATTTCATATCCATAACTTAAAGAGATCCTATTATACTACTTTTCTGGTCTTAATATCTTCTTTTACACTGCTATAGAGCAACCTGACACGAATCACATCACAAAAAACTATGAAGATTTTCGGGAAGCTCTTTCTCTTATTTTGGCGATCCAGCACGTCCTGTCAACACTTGAGTGTGTGTGCTTCGGCCATCTCCGCTCCCTCCGCCTGTGCTTCGGCCATCTCCGCTCCCCCCCCCCCCCCCTCCTGCAAACCCCACTCCGTTGTGATTGGTTACCTTCCTTCCGGAACACTTTCAGTGGCGGGAAGCGCGAGCATGGACCTATAAGGGCGCGAGGCAGACGCGAACAGGGAAGTGACAGCATTACCATACATGGAAACATCCGCGTGGAGACGTCACAAAGTTTTATGCGACGTCACAATTTATGAAAGGGTAGACCGCTTTGAACACGTGACTTCTCGACTGGCTAGTATAGTGTTTAGTGCTCTGCACAGACACCCCAGACGGTCAGCAGGGAATACGTCGAAATGCATGTAAGTCATTATTTGATAATTTAGTATGGTTAATCATGACTATAAATCATCATAACAATGTTTATAGGTCATAAAAGTCAAAAAGCATCATAGGTCCTCTTTAAGGCAAGACACTGCAGATAAATAGGGTACACTTTCTTTTTACTCAGATAAATCATCATTCAACTTTGCTAGTTGATTACATATATATATGTCGCTAATTCAGACTGTGGCAGCTGTGAGTGTGTGTGTGTGTGTGTGTTTCTTCAGAATTGTTTGAACGAATATGCAAATTTGGCTAAATGAATCATAAATCAGACAATAAACAACATATGGACAAATCCTTCTGTAACAACCTTCAGAATAGTGCTGGGAATAATTATGGAAAGTTTAGTTGATGTAAGTGCTTTAGAAGTTGAGATTTTTCGTTCAGAGTATTGAAGAAAAAAACTGTTAATGAGATAATGTCCGTTAAAGATGGTTGTATAGGAGAAATATACAGACGCACACCGACAAGGGTTAGTCTCCTTAAGAAAGACCTATTCATTGCAAATGGTATTCACACACACACACAGCCACCTCCACACCTCATGTTTATCCCTTTGTCGCTTCCTCAGACTGTGGCAGCTGTGAGTGTGTGTGCGTGTGTGTGTGTGTGTGTGTGTGTGTGTGTGTGTGTGTGTGTGTAGGCGTTAACACACTTCCCTGTTGTGTCACGACTCAGAAGGCTGTAAAATCTCTCTGTGTGAAATGCTGTTAAGGGCTAAAATGTCAGCGGGTCGTGTGCTGGTTTTCACTGGGCTTTATACACACACACACACACACACACACACACACACACACACACACACACACAAGAACACACACACACACACACACACACACACAAGAACACACACACACACACACACACACACACACACACAGACGTTTGCACAGCTATACTTGTGAGGACATTCATTGACATAATGCATTCCCTAGCCCCTTATACTAACCCTAACCATCAAAACTAAATGTCTAACCCCAACCATTACACTAATCCTAACAAAAACCTAATTCATACCTGAACCTTAAAACCTAGTGCTAGCCCTCAAACAGCCCTTTAAAGGCCTGTCCCAAAGTGAGAACCGGGCAAAATGTCATCACTCTTAAGGTCTAAAACTCAAATTAGTTCACACAAAAATATTTACACACACACACACACACACACACACACACACACACACACACACACACACACACACACACACACACACACACACACACACACACACACACACACACACACAGATTTCTGACCCTGTGTGTGATCAGAGCATGGTGACTGTTCAGAATCAGTCTATTGGAAAACTCATCAGATCTAGTCATGAGGGGTTACACACGGGGTCTCCCAGGGGTTCATGCAGGGGCCTCTATCACAGTGAGGATACATGTGTTAACCACAGTGTGTGTGTGTGTGTGTGTGTGTGTGTGTGTGTGTGTGTGTTGGGGGCACAGACATGTCTCCATGTATTTTCTGATGTATTTCCTTTGTTTTAACTCCTAAAATGCAAATTCTAATGTCTAATCTTGATGTATTTCATGCCCCTGTAAAGCACTTTGAATGGCCTTGTGTCTGAATCGTGCTATAGAAATAAACTTGCCTTGCCTTACACTAGGGATGGGCGTACGTTATCGTTAGGATTCCTTGAGTAGTCCTGATTTCAAATGAAGCCAATTAGTTAAAAAAAAAGTCACGTCTTAGGAGGGTTGAGTATATCGCGCAAATGTCGCCGATATAGAAAAATACATTATCTGACTTTGTAATTTTTTCTTTTCTTCTTTTCTTTCTCAGTAAAGTTGTGTTCGTTCAGTTGAAAAGGTGGATCATAATTTATCATTACAATGTTACATAATACACTCACCGACACTTTAGTCACTTAAAGGTGCAGTGTGTAATATGACATCATCAAGTAAGTTCTACAAAGTTCTAGAATGCAACGCTCCCTTTTGAATAATAACAGAAGTTACAGTGGCCTTCAAGGACAAGAACAATTCTAAATTTTAAACAATGCACCTGATGACATTCCAACTATGACACTTTCAAGATGGCGGCACTAGGCCTTGGTCCAAAATATGCAGAAATATGGACATATATGAGACCCTTTCTAAGGGAAACATAAATAATAATAAAAAAAAAAGTTCAGCTATTATGCACTAAATTAAACGTACTTATGGATATTATAATTACTTTCTACAAAATCTGCTAGGCCCAAAACCCAAAATTCTACACACTGCAGCTTTAAACCCCCTTTCTTCCCCATTCTGATGCTCAGTTTGACTTCAGCACGTTGTCTTGACCACGTCTACATGCCTAAAATGCATTGAGTTTCTGCCATGTGATTGGCTGATTAGCTATTTGTTTGTTATACGGCATTGAACAGGTGCACCTAATAAAGTGTCTGGTGAGTGCAGATTTGAATGTAAACATTGTGAATTATAAATATGGAGAATAATCCTCGGGGAAAAAAAGCATAGAAAGGTAAAAGTTAGACGCGGTGAAAGTGAAGTTATTTTCTGCTTATTGCTTAATGTTGAAACGTGTTAAATAGTGTAGTGTAGTGGCCATTTGTCCTCAATAAATAATAACTTGAAAATAGAGAAATCAAACAAAGCAACGTAATCAAAATAGCCACTGAGGCTCTAGGGGGACGAGTCTTACGCAGGGAAAAGAGTCCACTGTCCAGTCCACTGAGGCACTGGGGGGGACGAGTCTTACGCAGGGAAAAGAGTCCACTGTCCAGTCCACTGAGGCACTGGGGGGGACGAGTCTTACGCAGGGAAAAGAGTCCACTGTCCAGTCCACTGAGGCACTGGGGGGGACGAGTCTTACGCAGGGAAAAGAGTCCACTGTCCAGTCCACTGAGGCACTGGGGGGGACGAGTCTTACGCAGGGCAGGGAAAAGAGTCCACTGTCCAGTCCACTGAGGCACTGGGGGGGACGAGTCTTACGCAGGGCAGGGAAAAGAGTCCACTGTCCAGTCCACTGAGGCACTGGGGGGGACGAGTCTTACGCAGGGAAAAGAGTCCACTGTCCAGTCCACTGAGGCACTGGGGGGGACGAGTCTTACGCAGGGCAGGGAAAAGAGTCCACTGTCCAGTCCACTGAGGCACTGGGGGGGACGAGTCTTACGCAGGGCAAAGAGTCCACTGTCCAGTCCACTGAGGCACTAGGGGGATGAGTCTTACGCAGGGCAGGGAAAAGAGTCCACTGTCCAGTCCACTGAGGCACTGGGGGGGACGAGTCTTACGCAGGGCAGGGAAAAGAGTCCACTGTCCAGTCCACTGAGGCACTGGGGGGGACGAGTCTTACGCAGGG
>OX442356.1:32449398-32464233 GCA_949357725.1 Hyperoplus immaculatus | reverse complement strand
TTAAACAAACATATTACAAAGTGCACACATATTAAGTTTTTAGATAGCTTTCTTATTTTTAGAATATAGAATATTGTTCATGTATTGTTTGGTTTTATTCTCAAACACAATAAATGGCGGTTTCTGATTAGAGTATTTACATTCATGAATATGCCATTTGGCTAATAATATAATAAGGTTTATAATAAAACGCTGGTTTGCTTGACTAGAGGTGAAATTGAAGAAACCAAACAATACATGTTCCAACACAAAGGGTAAACTTGGCGTCAATGAAACGAGTGATAAAAGTGCAAATATCTTTCCATAAATGATTTGAATGGGAACAGTTCCAAAATAAATGTGTTACATCTTCAGGGTACATATTGTTTTTGTTTCTCGACATACTTGCAAATGAGACTCACCCCTCAATTGATAGCTTGACTGTAAATAAAGGTTACATTCAAAATAAAAGCATTCTCAATATGGCGTTGAAGGAAAAAGTCAGTCGCCAAACATAATAGAATTCTTTTAATTTCTTTTAATATCCTTTATTGCTTCCATATTCTTGTTGACCCAAATTCAATGACCAACATTTCATCTGGGTTAACAATTCCAAAACACACAAGAAGCAAACATTACAAAAAAAAATCAGGTAAATGCCCGTTTATTGTCACAATTCTTGCCATATTTAGACAAAAAAAAAAACGTCTTATTTATTCCCTCATATGCCCTTCAGTAGCCTGCCTTTCCTCCCAGTGTTGTTTCTAGTTAACCTTCTGTTGATGACAATGGCGGCTCAGATGAAAAGGTGACAGAGAAGCCGGCGAAACTGAAAGGTATTCATCGCTGAAACTGATGTGCATTCATCATCTTACAAAGCATTGTTTGGCCCGGAGTCTCAATCACACACACAATATAATTACATTTCCACATAAGCTGCTGATAAAGGAATTCATTATACCGTGAATTAGTATGTTGTGTGTGTGTGTGTGTAGGTGTGTGTGTGTGTGTGTGTGTGTGTGTGTGTGTGTGTGTGTGTGTGTGTGTGTGTGTGCAGAAGCCTCGAAAAACATGTTTATCATATGGAATTGTTAATTTGGAGATAAGGCTTGCTGAATATGTGAGTTGTTTTATATCACTTCTTAAGACACACTTAAAGAATTGCTTTTGTGTGATGCCGTCTTTTTATCATATTGTTTCACTGTCTTTGTTCCTTATCACCTGTTAATTTAAAAAAATATTTTAATAACAGACTATGAACAAATCCTTCTGTAATAACCTTCAGAATAGTGCTTAGAATGATTATGGTAAATTTAGTTGTGTTATGTAAGTGCTTTAGAAGTTGAGATTCTTTGGTTTATTCTTTGGTAAAAAAAATTATATTGAGATAATGTCCGTTAAAGATGGTTGTATTCACCTTATTTTGGAACGCCCGTTTTTAATACAACAATACTTCCGCATTTGGCAACGAACTTCCGGTCAGTTACTTTCGGTTAGCTATTTTTAGCTGGCCAACAACTGTTGACAGCGGCTGAATTTAAAAAAATTAACCAAATGACATGGGAGGAGACGCAAGGAGAGGTACGGCATCCAAATGGAGCTACATTGCCGCATCCTAACTGTATTCAAAACTGGACGGATGACATGAAAAGGTGGCCTGCGATTACGTACGGCGATATTTTCAACTACTTCGTGCTCTCGCTCGGGGTAGACGGCTCAGCGATGAAAACCTTAGAGCACAGAGGCGTAACAGTACCTTCACAGCGGTAAGGTCGGCCGTGTACTGATTTACGAAGAGGGCGATTTATTTTTAATTTTAAAGCCACAGTTAACCCGAGTCAAGCGAGCTGTCCGGGCCACTCGGCATGGGTCCTGGTCACAGCCCAGGGAACAGTGGAGATGACCGGCCGGCTGTTCCTGCATAGCAGGATTAGGACGGTCCTGAAGTCATGCTGCAGCAATATTGTGGAAGGTAAGCATGACAACTGCTCGCAATGTTGATATGCACAATTTCAATTTCCTTAAGTAATCCCTGGAGTTTATCTGTTCTTCGTAGTTGCTTTTTAACTTCATACATTAGCTAGCATGTTATGCTATGCAGAAGACATGTGTTTATTGTAGTAAAAAGTGTGTAGGGTAAGGTACATGCACAGCAATATTCCGATGACATGCCCATGTAAACAACAGTTTTTGCTCAATTTAATCAGAATAAACCATAATCGCTGCTTCTGACATTCAGAATACATTCAGAGGACCTGTATGAGTAAAGAGAGAAAAGGCATGTCTGACTGGCTGCATTTAGCATGTCATGATTAGGCTGTAGGCTACTGTGGAATATTTTCCCAGTTTTTTTGACAAACACAGCTTCTGATGACCACTTGTAAGTCAATATGTCTAATCTATTATGGTTCAATGGAGCAAGGTAAGTGAATCCAGTACAGGTAAGTCTACATTTTAACAATCTAAATCATCTGCAATCTGGGTGAGTACACATGATTCTGTATAATGTTTGGAAAAGTTTATTTATACATTGTTGTTGTGCAAAATTGAAAAATTACAGTTCCTGTTGATGTATACCTGGAGACTATGTAACAGGTGAGTTAACTTGATTCTCTCCCAATGGAGGGAACAACATGGGTTGTCAATAATCAGGGTATGCAGTGTGTGATTGATTCATTACATCACATTCATTGGGCATGTACATTTTATTTGGTGTAACAAATGTATTTGTCCCACACTGAATGCATGAAGGCGGTAAACCCTACAAAGTTCAGTCTAATCAGGTTGCTTGCTTGAACAAAGGTAAGGTAATGATTACGATGGCTTTTGAAGACACTTTAAGACATGTGAGGTATATCAATATCAATATTATTTGTTGTTATTCATTTGTTAAATGATTGTTAAACCTGCAGTGTGTAGAATTTGGGGTTTTATTTCCTAGCAGATTTTGTAGAAAGTAATTATAATATCCATAAGTACATTTGATTTAGTGCATAATAGCTGAAAAAAATGTTTTTAATTATTATTTTTTCCCTTAGAAAGAGTCTCATATATGTCCATATTTCTACATATTTTGGACCAAGGCCTAGTGCCGCCATCTTGAAAGTGTCATAGTTGGAATGTCATCAGGTGCATTGTTTAAAATTTAGAATTGTTCTTGTCCTTGAAGGCCACTGTAGCTTCTGTTATTATTCTAAAGGGGTGGGGTTACCCAGGGAGTGTTGCATTCTAGAACTTTGTAGAACTTTCTTGATGATGTCATATTACACACTGCACCTTTAAGCCATTTCTTATGCTTGAAATCTAAAGTCTGTGTTTTTTCTCAGGTTGAAAATGCAGTATCCAGTGGCCTCACAGGAACTTCCTGCACAGATGAACAGCGCCTTTGGAACAGTGGGACCCAGAGGAACCTCGCCCCAAAGCTGTTGGCTGACATCCGTTTTGCCCATCACAAAGCTACGGATGCTTTCCAGACACCCAATTGGCCAGACGCTCTGTTGCTCAGGTAAGGAAACCGATAACAGTTCAGCGGGTACTGTAATCGGTTTCCTTGCGTGAGGAACAGAGTGTCTGGCCTCAGCTGGTTTTCACGAAGTATAAGGAGAGTGTTATCAATACTTACAAAAACAATTAAACTGAAAGAAGCAGAGCAGTGGCGTCTCAACATGACGGGAGGAGAGTTTACCAACAAGACATATTTTCAATTTCCAGTTGGTGTAACCAAAGCTGACCCCATCCCAGCAGCAATATTGCTGGGTGTAGCTAATGATGCAAATTTCTGTACAGAAATTGTGCCAAGTCTAAAGGCTTTCTATTTTAAATATATGCTGCCTTGTATTGCAAATGAAATTCAGGCAGGCAGGTTGTCACTATATGAAATACAAGCAGCTTTGTAAAAACTAGATCTAAACCAGCTGTTCATTTCTCCCCTCTCGCCCTAATGTTAAACATTCTGTTAATGTAGTTAAAATGTATTTCAAAGAAGAAAAAGTTTCCGGTAGTATGTTAGCAATTGTTTGTTTTCACAAAATTAAGAAGGATTTAGATACAATCTGACACTTCTGTATGTGTTTCTGAACTCACAATTAACTGCAGAAACAAAATTAAAACTGATTCCAAAATTGCTTGATTAATATAATACATCTGAGGAATAATAACAAGATATTTCATTGTTGAATTCTGTTGAAATAAGTATGTGTTTGTAATAAACTTTGTGACACTTTACTGTACATTTCGCTTGTGTCTTTTGTAATAAGTAAACCAATTGACATTTAACTGTACATTTCTTCGGGGAAACATGAACTGTAACTATGGTCACAAAGGGTCCAGTCCTCCCACTGGGTCACAGCATCTCAGTGAGTTTGGCACATCTACATCCATGGCTCGGTGCTGGGTGTTGCATTGTCACCTAGTAAAATAGAAAATTGTATTTCATTAATGCAGCCTACAAACAAAATAATAATTTCCCCACTGTAAACAACTCTTAGATAACATGTGCATTTACTATTTCCATAATCCACAATGATTGCAAAGATCTCATCTGTAGGCTACTCAGCCTGATTGTGGTCATCATAGGCCTATTCGGCCCAATCTACATTAGTAGGTAGCCTATATTATTATCTGGTTTAACTGCTAAATAAGTAAAATATGTATAATGTTTACATAGAATTGAATGCAGAATTAATTAGGTAACACACGTTACATGATACATAATTTCCATTGTTTTTGTTGTTAGTAGGCTACAAATTGTTCACAAACACAAACCAGTCTAAACAGAGGAGGCTGTTGATAGTTTGACATACCTGTCAAGCACCCAGAGTGGTTTCTTCAACATAGCTTCATAGCCAAATCACTTCTCCAGGTAGGGATGCTATTCAGTTGGTTTTTTTATACATAAAGTGGACGGAACAAACAACGGGGCTCCGCCGCTCCGCAGGTATGCTATACTAAGATCAAGCTAACCGGAAGTTCGATGACAGGATCAACAACAATGGCGTCTTCCATGGTTACGTTCCAAAATAAGGTGAATAGGAGAAATGTACAGACACAAACAGACAAGGTTTGGTCAACACACCTGAATGTACATGTTGGACCTTTGATTTATACTAGTATGAAAGAAGACATGTTATGGAAGATAAATAGACAAGAAATCTCAAAAATGACCAAGGCTTAAAAAAAAATAATTTTTGCCTTCAATGTCTAACACATTTTTTCTCCTGTAATGGTCTGCTCACATAAATTCTAGCACTCCAAAAAAATATATCTAGTTGCCATAGCATCCGAACATTCTATCACCGACGGCGACCTCACATAACCTTGGATTGTTATTAGTCTTTTTTCAACAATAACCCTGACACTGCTGTCACACTCAAAACGATTACCGGTTCAACGAAAAGGTATTATATACAGCTCTGGAGAGAATTAAGAGACCAGTCCAAATGTTCAGTGTCTCTCTTTTGACTATTTATAGGCATATGTTTGAGTAGAATGAACATTTTGCTTTTATAATATAAACTACTGACAACATTTCTACCAAATTCCAATACATTTTTGTTGTCATTAAGAGCATTTTCAATACGTTATATAGAGATGAAGATTTAAGAAAAATTCAGACTGGTCTCTTACATTTTTTCAGCGCTGTACATGTGGGCTTACCTTTTTATTCTGCATGCTAAATGTGTTACTATCTGTATGGGGGGATTGCAATTTAGCCCAAGGTCCATAGGATAGGTTATATTTTATACAAAGGAATGCTGTTTTACACTGAATTGATATTGGGGGCACATTCAGGGCTCGGAGATTTTCATGGTAATGTGCATAGCAGCCACTATATCATTAGCTTGGAGCATACAGAGAATTTGTTAGACTTTTTTTCTTTTTAAATAGCGATAGCAGATTAGAATGTCTAACCTAATACTGTGAGGGATGTTTCCTCTTGTACAAGTGAAGTGAATGGTCTGGAAATTAATTAAAGCTGTGGTGGAGGATTTGGGGAGAAAATGGCAGTTGGGATAGAGATTTGAATCCAAATACCTCAACCGCTCCACTTGTTCTCTTTGGTCCCTCCCCTATGGTCCCTCCCTGACACGCTCTACACCAACAACGTCGTGCCAAAGTGAATGGACAGTCCCAACAGCCAATAAGAACAGAGATTCGGAGCCTCGCTCTGATTGGTCAAAGTGTACAGCTCATGTTAACTTTGACCAATCAGAAATCACATACCCCAGCTTTAAGACGGGGTTCTACCATAGAGGATGCATTGCAGATAGGCGCTCCGCCGAAAATGCGCGTTTGGTGGACACGGCCCCTAAAGGCCTTTGCACACCGGGCGCGTTTTATTCGTGCGATTAATCCGTTAATTAACGAACGTATAAAGAGTCAATACAATCTTCCACACCAGCGCCGTCATTTCGCATCGCAAATTTGCGTTTTTTATTTTGTTGAACTGAGTTCAAATTTTCTGGGACGTCACTTCTAAAGTGAGACGCGACAAAATTCACATTTCAAAACATTCGCTTTTAGGTTGCATTTATTCGCGTCGCGCCTTGTGTGCAAAGGCCTTAAGACTGTTAAGTTTGTCCGTTCTGTGATACTGTAGAAACATGGCGGTGCAACATGGCGGCCTCAGCGCCCCGCTCCTATGCAGATATAAAAGGCTCTTTCTAAAAGGAATAAAGGGGGAAAAAAACTCCCACTTTTCCAGCAATAATACACAATTGAAAACATACCTGTGAATATAATATTCCATTTCCTACAAAGTCTGCCTGTAAAAATGCAAAAAAAAAACGACACACTGCAGCTTTAAAAAAAAGGCAGCATGGAAAATGACTGAAGGACTTGATACAGACGAGAAGGGCAAAGAGACGGAAGGAATTATAGGTCGAGGCAGAGAAATCAGAGGGACACACAAGCACACACAAACACACACACACACACTCTCTCTCCCTCTCCCTCACACACACAGAGACACACACAGACACACACACACACACACTCTCTCTCTCTCTCTCTCTCTCTCTCTCTCTCTCACACACACAGCGAGGCACAAAGCAGCAGCAGCAGCAGCGAGGGACTAATTTATTTAACAGGGTTGCTATGGGGAACGGCTTCTATGATGAATGTGTGGGTTGATTATGCAACCGACCAATCGACTGTAATTCTCCATCTGACAGAGAATCATGAGACACACACACACACACACAGACACACACACACACACACACACACAGTGAGACACACACCGTGAGACACACACACACAGTCAATCTACAGGAGATAACGGGAAAAAACAGCCAGTGTTTTGTTACTAATATTTACATGTTGTTGGCAAAATAATGTCGAGGGGCCTTTACCACCAGTTATTACAGAAAAATACAGCAGCAGGGAAGACAGGCGTGAAGTGTGTAGGGCAGTCGTATATATACAGCTCTTTTCCCTGGTTTTTCACAGACTCAAAGCGCTTTACATTGTTTTGTACACATTCAGCCATTCACACACACATTCATGCACCGATAGCAGCAGCAGCAGCTACCACGCAGGGTGCAAGCTAACTTGGACATGTGGCGGGGAGACGGGGGATCGAACCACCGACCCTGTAACCCAGTGGACGACCGCCCTACACACTTCACCACAGCCTCCCGTTACTACCAGCTGCACAACATCAAGCTCAACATTGGATCAAATGGAAAAAGTCTGCAAGTCCAGAACTAACAAGGTTGACGTAACACCTACATTGAACATAGTATTTCCGAAAGTGTTTTATAGCGCACACACAGTACGGACGGGTAGTGGATCAGGAGGAGATATTCACTGATTTTGACAAAAAGTAGGGCTGTAACAATACGTATATCGAACCGAGAATTATATATATATACATCTTTTTTAGGCTTAAAATATAAAGGTTTGGTGAAGGAAGCTGTAGCTGTTGAGTTTTGATTTGTTTTCCAAATTGATTTTTGTTTTACAGCACAGTTCAATATTTTAAATTTTTAAACCATTATTATTATTATTATTATTATTATTATTATTATTATTATTATTATTATTATTATTATTATTATTATTATTATTATTATTATTATTATTATTATTATTTTCTTACAGAGAAGAGAGACTTGTTATATCTTTGGTTATTTATTTATTCATTTCACCTATATTGTTCTTTGTGTTCAAATATGGTCAGATTATTTGTGTTAATAAATGTTACAATAAGTTAAATGGTATTTAAATAAAATGCTTTGTATGTATGGAATTGTTAGTTTTTGCATGGTTACAGCCCTGAGAACAAGCGTTCACTGACTGCACCTTTAAGCACAGAGTTCAAAAAAGAGAGAGAGAGAGGGGGGGGGGGGGGGAAGACATGAGGCAGTTAAAAGGTTTTTCCTTAATGGTGAACCCTCTTACAGCGAGGCCACCAGGGCCAAAAGTATGTTTAATAGCCTAAAATTAAACATTTAAAGTGCCATTAAGAACGGAATAATTTAGTCTGCATAACAACAGCCGTATCCAGTTTTAAGGAAATTATGTTCTTTTAGGTAAATGCATTTTTTAAACGACAATATTTTTACTTTTAGAAAAACGTTTGAGCTAAATATTGAATGAGTGGATGCACAGGGGCACAGGGATGTCAAACATGATCATATTTAATGCCCCTCCCCCCCGCTGCTACTTTACTTGTTTTTAAAACATGTGCACGAACCTCTCTAAGTACATTGATAAATTCCGTCTTCTTTTATAACAAATACATGTTTTTGTGATTCCCCCTGTCAAGTGCCTTTTATCACACACACACACACACACACACACACACACACACACACACACACACACACACACACACACACACACACACACACACACACACACACATTTATCTATTTAGGAGTTAGGAGAGACTAAAACAGAGCAAAGTTTGGACATGAGGTAGCCAGAAACACATCTGCAGACCTTATCCTTGTACAACAAAAGATCAACTTCAATGTTAATTATAATTGAATAATTTAGCGCTAAGTTTGGACTTACTGTCATTGGTTAGCTGGAAAAACATATATACAACAAGAAGATATCTGTGTGTCCTTATCAATGGATTTGTTTAAAATAAATAATTGGATCTTTATGTAATGTATGTCATATAATGTTTCCTATGCACGGTATGTTCCTATGAGTTCTGAAGGCCTAATGTTACTGTAACTGCCCCTCAGGTAGTGTGGAAAATTTCCTTTACACACCTCATGCACGTGTTGAGCACCATGAGAACAACATATTAAAATCGGATCGGATTAAATGACAGCACAGGATAAATATATCGGGACATCTACAACCATATGAGGAGTATGGACACGGATGAGATGCGCGCACACGCACACACGCACGCACGTACGCACACACACACACACACACACACACACACACACACACACACACACACACACACACACACTATTATGAAATGACCAAGCAGCAAACTTTAATTTATAAAATAAATAAATTTTATAAATAATGTAAATTATCTGATAAGAACTCAAAACTTTACATTATGATTGACTTAATACCCACATATGACCAACCCCAAATAAACCCATAGTACCTTCACATACACACAAAGTCACCAAGAACACCTCTAGTCAGCTTGAAAAAAACAAACAATTACTGCAAATCTTAAACAGCAAAGCATTTACTGTTGTGTCCGTCTGTGGCTGCGTTCCAAACCCCATACTTTCTGCTTTTTAGTATGGTAGAAAAAAAGATTTAGGATGTCCCGATTCTTGTGGTCAGATTTAGTATGGTTAGAAATACCCGGATGTGGGCGCTCCTGTGGTGTAGTGGATAGAGCGCGTACCATATTGGCTCCGGCCTTCGTTGCAGTGGTCGCGGTTTCAAATCCGACCCGTGGACCTTTACTGCAGGTCATCCCCTCTCTCTCTCTCTCTCTCTCTCTCTCTCTCTCTCTCTCTCTCTCTCTCTCTCTCTCTCTCTCTCTCTCTCTCTCTCTCTCTGTCTCCCCATTTCCACTCCGTACTATCTAATAAAGCTTGAAAATGCCAAAAAATAATATTTAAAAAGAAATACCCGGATGTCAACTGCATCTGGCCGAGATTTTTAGTGTTGAAAACAGCATGCTTCTTGGGCCGATTCTGACCCACAATCCAGTGCGCAACGGAAATGACGTCACATCAATGGAGCCTCCATATGAAAACAAACGGGGATGCGACAGATATAAAAGCAAGAGGCAAGATCAAGGAGCAATGTTATGACGAAATAAATAAGTAAAAGTATGTCCCAATAGTATGCCTGCTGCATCCTAACTAGATTATTTTTATCGTCGGATGTAGTATGTAGAATAGAAAAAAAAAGAGTATGTGATTCAGAACGCAGGGTTTTTACTACGCCAGCTGTTGTTCCTGGGTGAGCGTATACCCATGACAAAGGCATTAAGAAAAACTATATACAAAATAGCATTCTTTGCACTGATGGTCTCGTTTGCTGTTACATGTCATTTATGATCATCAGAAGAACAAATTAGACTGTTTCAGAAATATTTAAAAGTTCCTCGTAGCACCTTTAAGTTCGGTATACAGTCTTGAATGTTTATAGGGAGGGGGCTGCAATCAATCATATCACTGTACTGAAACCTACTCAATTTGCTCCGGTGGCGTAGTGGATAGAGCACGTACCATATTGTCTCCGGCCTTCGTTGCAGTGGTCATGGGTTCAAATCCGACCCGTGGACATTTACTGCAGGTCATCCCCCCTCTCTCTCTCTCTCTCTCTCTCTCTCTCTCTCTCTGTCTCCCCATTTCAACTCTGTACTATCTAATAAAGCTTGAAATTGCCCAAGAAAGGGGTGCTCCGGTGGCGTAGTGGATAGAGCGCGTACCATATTGGCTCCGGCCTTCGTTGCAGTGGTCGTGGGTTCAAATCTGACCCTTGGACCTTTACTGCAGGTCATCCCCCCTCTCTCTCTCTCTCTCTCTCTCTCTCTCTCTCTCTCTCTCTCTCTCTCTCTCTCTCTCTCTGTCTCCCCATTTCAACTCTGTACTATCTAATAAAGCTTGAAATTGCCCAAGAAAGGGGTGCTCCGGTGGCGTAGTGGATAGAGCGCGTACCATATTGGCTCCGGCCTTTGTTGCAGTGGTCATGGGTTCAAATCCGACCCGTGGACCTTTACTGCAGGTCATCCCCCTCTCTCTTTCTCTGTCTCCTCATTTCAACTCTGTACTATCTAATAAAACTTAAAAAAATGCCCAAAAAATAATCTTTAAAAAAAAAATCTGGCATTACAAGTTAAAGCATGTCAGTATCTCTCTAATAGATTCTACTAGATGTTCCATGTTAAGTAAAACACTTTACAATGTGTGTATTAGTGGATGGATGGTGATACAGCCGGCGCACACAAAAGGGGGCACTCGCCAAAAATCGGTTGAAAGTGTTGCAAATTCATCATTTTAATAGGGAGGTGTTAGAGGGTAGTATAAAGATGAATGGGTCTCATCTCAGATCCCATTTTTGCTGGACACAATTATGTCTTTCTTGTACTAACACTGTACTAGTCCCCTCCTCATAACGGTGTGTTTGTGTGTGTGTGTGTGTTTGTGCGTGTGTGTGTGTTAGTGTGTGCGCGTGCGTGTGCGTGGCTCATAACTCATCTTTTCTGCTTCTTTTTGAAGCCATTTTTGCAGTGCAATTCAATTAGTTTAGTATTTTATTTTCTAATAATTTTTTGTTCGCTTTTGGCAAATTTGCCTGCCTGTATATGTGTTCTATGTTTTTGCAATCTCTAAAAAAAAAAAGCGATTTCTAATGTCTAATATTGATGTATGTTATGCCCCTGTAAAGTACTTCGAATGGCCTTGTGTATGAATTGTGCTATCGAAACAGCCCCTTTGGAAAAAAGCGGTAGTGTTTTTACTACGCCAGCTGTTGTTCCTGGGTGAACGTATACCCATTACAAAAGCATTAAGAAAAACTATATAAAAATAGCATTCTTTGCACTGATGGTCTCGTTTTGCTGTTACATGTCATTTATAATCATCAGAGGAAAAATTAGACTGTTACAGAAATATTAAAAAGTTCCTCGTAGCACCTTTAAAGTATTCTCTGTTTCATACAAAAACTATTTTCCTGAAATATAGGGATTATTTGCACATTTGAGCTTGTGGGACGTCTTATTTTGAAATTCACTCCACTGCCTGAACTAGCTCCATTAGTGAAAACAGCCCAAATGTCTCTGTAAGTAATGCAACTGGTGCTGAATATCAAGTGCCTGCTTAGTGCTTACAAATGTATTGACAAAGACAAAGAGATCTATCTGTCTGTCTGTCTGTCTGTCTGTCTGTCTGTCTGTCTGTCTATCTCTCTCTCCCTCCCTCCCTCCCTCCCTCCCTATCCATCCATCCATCCATCCATCCATCCATCCATCCATCCATCCGTCTATCTATCTATCTATCTATCTATCTATCTATCTATCTATCTATCTATCTATCTATCTATCTATCTATCTATCTATCTATCTATCTATCTATCTATCTATCTATCTATCTATCTATCTATCTATCTATCTATCTATCTATCTATCTATCCATCCCTCCCTCCCTTCTTCCTTCCCTCCCTCCCTCCATCTATCAAAACTTGGATTTCTTTTTAATGTTTAATATGGAGCTGAATATCAAATGACTGCTTAGTGCTTAGTGCTTACAAATGGATTGACGAAGACAGAGAGATGAATGTGGTTTTTGCATCAGAAGCAAATTAACATGGGAGCAGATGAGAGGAAACAGGCACAGTGAATTATCCTTAATCAAAGCCTGTTTCAAATAAAGAGCTGGTTCTCTCTGAAAAGGCAAATTAAAATTCATATTAGACCTCAGTCAGTCAGCTCGGAGAATTTCTGAATTTACAATACAAAATTAACGACATCTGTTGTATTGTGATCAAATATTTTTTTAAATTTTAATTTGATTGCTTGCTGCCTAATTGGACATTGATGGTTCTGCTTTTTGAAATCTAATTCAGTTAATTTCAGCATCCGTCTGTCTGTCTGTCTGTCTGTCTGTCTGTCTGTCTGTCTGTCTGTCTGTCTATCTATCTATCTATCTATCTATCTATCTATCTATCTATCTATCTATCTATCTATCTATCTATCTATCTATCTATCTATCCAAAAATATGCCTCCTGTTGCATACCACTGTACTATAATGTGTTAATAAATATATTATGAATTGCTTTTGGTAATATTTGCAATGCTTTTTATCCTTTTTTTTGTACATTGAGCCGGTTCAAATAAAGTTACATTACATTTTATCTTAGGACTGGGTGACTTGGTTGACACAATAAGGAAGAGAGAGAGAGAGAGGGGGATAATGAAGATGAGAGAGGGAGAGAGAGAGGAGGGAGAGACAGCGCGAGAGGAGAGAGAGATGTTGAGAGAGAGGGAGACAGACACACACACACACAGAGAGAGAGGGATTGAGAGAGAGAGAGAGAAAGAGAAAGGGAGAGAGACAGACATAGATAGAGAGAGACAGGCAGGCAGAGAGAGAGAGAGAGAGATAAGGAAGATGAGAGAGAGAGAGAGAGAGAGAGAGAGAGAGAGAGAGAGATAAGGAAGATGAGAGAGAGAGAGAGAGAGAGACACGGGAAGTCTCCTAAGTGTCTCTTAAATTGCTTCAAATTGGTCATTAGTGTAATCAGAGGGGGGAAATGCACTGCAGAATCCAGCTACATTACGGGCAAAATGGCGGCACTTTATCCCTATCCTATATTCTACCTCTTTAAGTCACTTCCATCTCCCATCAAGTCTTTACTTGTGCCATTCAAGCAGAAATAAAAGTGTCTACACGTGTCTCCATCTTGCCTGAAACCGCCTACCTCATCACTATAATTTCAAAGGGTTTATTTGCATGTTAAAGGGAGATGCTAGGCCATAGATACTTCACACACACACACACACACACACACACACACACACACACACACACACACACACACACACACACACACGCAAGCAAGCAGGCACACACACACACACACACAGACAGACATGAACGCACAGACAAACACACACACACACACACATAGACACTTCCACACAATTGCAAGTACGTACGCATGCACTTACCCACACACATGCACACAAACGCACATGCAAACTCACACGCACACACACACACACACACACACACACACGCACACGCACACGCACACACAGACGTTCTGACATGGATTTGAAGTCTATACTATATAGGGCTCTAAGACTAGTCATTACTGAAGTGGTGGTTGGTGGTTACTATAGTGTGAGGTGTCAGAGAAAGTTCATACATGCATTCAGTATCCACCAAGACTTTACTGAAGCAGAACACATCCCTATAGGTCTCACACAGTGGGCGGCAGTGGCGAAGTGGGTAGGGAGTTCGCCTCTGGTGTGCATGGTCGGAGGTTCGATCCCCCGTCTCCCCCGCCACATGTCGAAGTGTCCCTGGGCAAAACACCAAATTGCTCCCGATAGTTAGCTTAGTTAGCTTAGCACCCTAGCGCTAAGCTAACTAAGCACCCTAGTGCTAAGCCTACCCTGCGTGGTAGCTGCTGCTATCGGTGTATGAATGTGTGTGTGACTGGGTGAATGTGGGTGAATCTGTACAAAAAACAATGTAAAGCGCTTTGGGTCTGTGATAAACGGAGATATAGCGCTATACAAGTCCATTTACCATTTACCACACAGAAGTATAAGGGTTGATATTTGCAGGGATTCAAAGTCAAAAAGTCAAAGTTGCTTTATTGTCAATTTAAAATATGTTCCAGTCATACAGATGAAACACAATGACGTAATGTGGTCTTGTGTCACTAAAAAGTGTCAACAT
>OX442356.1:32431898-32434398 GCA_949357725.1 Hyperoplus immaculatus | reverse complement strand
CCTCGGCCAGCAGCGGACCCGGGTTCGATTCCAGCCCGCGGTCGTTCTCTGCATGTTACTCCCCTCTCTGCCCCATTTCAACTCTGTCTCTACACTATCAATAAAAAGCATAAAAATGCCAAAAAAAAATATCTTTAAAGTTAGAATCATCATAATGAAGTTTTTCGACTTTTTCTTCAGTTTTAATGGTATCCCAGGTGAGTGATGAATGAATATCCATGTAAGGGGAATTGCAATTACCTACTGTGACTGTCCACTGACAAAATTTGCTCAAATGTAGATAATAATTAATGGAAAATAGAGGGCTCTGGTGTGGCCCAGATATAATTGACTGGCTCCATTGAAATCAATCATTGGTATAGTGAATTGTATTTTATAACTGTTTGCATTCAGCCAGGAACAACTTCTTAAGGTTTCCAATAGTGATACTGGTCAAGATACTGTAACTATTTTTAATACAAAACAGATGACAAATGCTCAAAATCAGAAGTAAACATAGGTGCTGCTTGAAAGTTTGTGAACCCCTTCAGTCTTTTGGAATTGTATTTATTTTAACCATTATTAATTCATTATTATCGATAACAGTATTTTTTATATGAAATAACAGATGTCGGTTTATCAATTCAAAAATGTTCTTTTCTGGAAATCAATTGTTAAAACAGATAAAACAAACAATTTACCAACTTTTGTTTGTGGAAAAGTTTGTAAACCAAATAATTTGTTTGATCTGTTTTAACAATCGATTTCCAGAAAATAAAAATGTTGAATTGATAAACCGACATCTGTTATTTCATATAAAAATACTGTCATTGATACAAATGAATAATTAATGGTTAGATTGAATACAATTCCAAAATGCTGAAGGGGTTCACTTCAAGCAGCACTGTAGGTGCTATTGTACAGTCGCGTAGCCTATCACATGGCTTATAGATCAAAACAATTGTGTTGCAAAGAATATTGGATATTGCACATAATGCTGACCAGTTTAAAATAAATAAGTAGTTAATAATGAACATATTTCACAGTTTTTATTAACATGGAAGGTGTTGTTCACTTATACAGCTTGTTGTTGTGTGATGCCACCTGTCCATATATGCATAGTTAAAAATAAATGTGTGTGCAAATAGAAAATATGAGAAATCGCACATAATTATTGACCAGTTAAATAATATAAATATAAAAAATATAAATAAAATAAATACATATTTTTTAGATATTGTTTTGGCATTTTTATGCTTTATTGATAGTGTAGAGACAGAGTTGAAATGGGGCAGAGAGGGGAGTGACATGCAGAGAACGACCGCGGGCTGGAATCAAACCCGGGTCCGCTGCTGGCCGAGGCCCATGGGGGGGGGCCGGGGGGGGGACGCCCTACCAACTGGGCTTAAAAAATAAAAAATACATAGGTAATAATACTAAAAGCATATTTCACAGTTTTTAATATCATAGAGGTTTTAAGGTGCTGTTCGCTCATACAACTTGTATTCGTTGAGTTGACATCACCCAAAATGGTCCAATTACTGCAGAATGTCAACACAGATAAGATAAGATAAGATAATACTTTATAACTTTAACTTGCAGTACAAGCTCCAACAGTTATGAAAACATGAAACAACATTAAAAACATAACAACAACAATGAATAATAAATATGATGGGGGGTCCAGTCCCGCAACAAAAAAAAAAAAAGTGGTCATAAATAATACGGGGTTAAAGTCAGCTGAGGTGTGATGTGATAACTGTAGTCTGAGTCAAACGTTTCCACCTGGAGACGTGCTAAACCAGGTCTATTAATGCATTACCAGCCGGCCTATACACTTAGTCATCAATAGCCTTTTACTGTTAAGTCCACTCTGCGTCTGTGTGTGTGTGTCTGTGTGTGTGTGTGTGTGTGTGTGTGTGTCTGTGTGTATGTGTGTGTGTGTGTGTGTGTGTCTGTGTGTATGTGTGTGTGTGTGTGTGTGTGTGTGTGTGTGTGTGTGTGTGTGTGTGTGTATGTGTGTGTGTGTGTGTGTGTGTATGTGTGTGTGTGTGTGTGTGTGTGTGTGTGTGTGTGTGTGTGTGTGTGTGTGTGTGTGATGTAAATACTGTGTAAACTTATTCATCAATGGCCTTTTACTGTTAAGTCCACATTGTGTCTTACGCAACATTGTCAATGAAGTGAATACACAGAACGGACACAAACGTAATTATTTCTATTTTTTGTTTAACTTAAAGCTGCAGTGTGTAGCATTTTGGGTTTTATTTCCTAGCACATTTTGTAGAAAGTAATTATAATATCCATACGTACGTTTAATTTAGTGCATAATAGCTGAAGAACATTTTTGAATAATTTTTTTTCCCTTAGAAAGGGTCTCATATATGTCCATATTTCTGCATATTTTGGACCAAGGCCTAGTGCCGCCATCTTGAAAGTGTCATAGTTGGAATGTCATCAAGTGCATTGTTTAAAATTTAGAATTGTTCTTGTCCTTGAAGGCCACTGTAGCTTCTGTTATTAT
>OX442356.1:32414398-32421898 GCA_949357725.1 Hyperoplus immaculatus | reverse complement strand
GAACTTGGAGATCGTATGAAGTATAAATGTGCAAAAAAAAAATTGAAATCGGTTCATCCTAGCCTGAGAAAAGGCAGAAAGAGTGTTTTATGGTCTCACTGTCTAACCCTACATTTCTCTTTCTGTGATGGCACATTTATACTAAATAGGATCTCCGAGTTCAATACACCTTCATATTCCAACCGGTGAAGTAGGCCTTTAACTATATAAAGTTGCTCCGAGGAACTTTCAGTTTGTGTTTATTCCAGTGTCCCCTTAAGACAAAAGCGGTAGTGTTTTTTACCACACCAGCTGTTGTTCCTGGGTGAGCGTTTTACCCATGACAAAGGCAATTAGAAAAACTTTATAAAAATAGCATTCTTTGCACTGATGGTCTCTTTTGCTGTTACATGTCATTTATGATCAGAGGAAAAAATTATACTGTTTTCAGAAATATTTAGTTCCTATTAGCACCTTTAAACCTGCAGTGTGTAGAATTTTGGGTTTTATTTCCTAGCAGATTTTGTAGAAAGTAATCATAATATCCATAAGTACATTTAATTTAGTGCATAATAGCTGAAAATTTTTTTTTGAATTATTATTTTTTCCCTTAGAAAGGGTCTCATATATATCCATATTTCTGCATATTTCGGACCAAGTCCTAGTGCCGCCATCTTGAAAGTGTCATAGTTGGAATGTCATCAGGTGCATTGTTTAAAATTTAGAATTGTTCTTGTCCTTGAAGGCCACTGTAGCTTCCGTTATTATTCGAAAGGGCTGGGGTTACCCAGGGAGTGTTGCATTCTAGAACTTTGTAGAACTTTCTTGATGATGTAATATTACACACTGCACCTTTATTCTTAGAGCAAGCGACAGAAACATAAGAGTAGAGGGAGGAAGAGGAGAGAACTATACAAAAATGCACCCATGGAGAAAAGAGTGTCCTTTATCTCTACATCTCATCGGGCTTATCAAACTGTTTCTGTTTTTAGCTCAGTTCCCCGAATGCAAAGAGACAATGTCGAGAGGTCAAACCTTCTGGAGTCGCTAAGCTAAACTGAGCTAAACCAACAGAGGCCTCAACAACCAACCACCACTGAATATGAGAGAAAAAAAAACTTGATTCTGTCATAAAATATTCATCAGCTACTGACATATGTATGAGCTTAAAAACCCCAATGCTGCTCTGCTTTGAAGGACTTTTTTATAACACACACACACACGCACGCACGCACGCACGCACGCACACACACACACACACACACACAAATAAGTAAAATGGAAAGGAAAATCCCATAACAAAAAAAAGGAAGATTATTTTCGGCAGTATTGTCAACATTTGTCCAATGTATTGCATCGAGGCATCACTCATTACTAAGATTGGAGGGGTTCTTTCTGATTGTTAGATTTAAAAAAAATAGCATATTGATTTCCAGTTTCAAACGTGATGTAAATGGATTAAAGGCCTACTTCACCGGTGGGAATATGAAGGTGTATCGAACTCTGAGATCCTATGTAGTATAAATGTGCAAAGAGTTTAGAAATCGGTTCATCCTAGCCTGAGAAAAGGCAGAAAGAGTGTTTTATGGTCTCACTGTCTAAACCCTACATTTTACTAATGTGACATCACTTAAGTAAAAATGTAGGGTTAGGATTAACAGCACAGCTGGGCCAAGGGAAGACTGAGGGAAGACTGAGGGAAGACTGAGGGAAGAAAAACCTCATTCATTATATTATAATAGTGATTTTATAATGATAGAACGCTGGTTCCGTATGGGTGAAGTATTCCTTTTAAGCTAAAAAGGAAAATCAAATTGTTTTAATTGTAACTTGTAAGTGATGTTAAACAATGTATCAGCACAAGTACAGGACATGTTCACCTGGTTGCATTGGCATGATAGCTTTAGCTTCAATGACACTCTAATGAGATTAGACACAGGGCTCCTACACAATGTGAAAATGTTAATCCAAATATGTAAAAATCCTCTTTTTAATAGTGTGGGCGGGAAACAGCAAATGGAATCTGACAGTTTGCACTTTCTCCTCATAATGAGTGTGTCAGACCATATTACAGGTTGTATGAATATGCAGAGAGAGAATATGACAAAACACTGTTACTGTCCACATTTAAAACACTATGTGATGTGCTATGGGTGTGTGTGTGTGTGTGTGTGTGTGTGTGTGTGTGTGTGTGTGTGTGTGTGTGTACACTTAAATAATGCCGCAAAGTAATATATGTAACTCATAATTACATACCGGAATATTCAAAACAACTAACATGGTGTACTCTTAACAGGTTTCTAAGGACATTGTTTAAACTAAAAGGTATATATATATATCTATATATATATATATAGATATATATATCTATATATATATATATATATATATATATATAGTTAAAGCTGTGGTGGAGGATTTGGGAAGAAAATGGCAGTTGGGATAGAGATTCGAATCCAAATACCTCAACCGCTCCACTTGTTCTCTTTGGTCCCTCCCCTATGGTCCCTCCCTGACACGCTCTACACCAACAACGTCGTGCCAAAGTGAATGGCCAGTCCCACAGCCAACAGCCAATAAAAACAGAGAACCGGAGCCTCGCTCTGATTGGTCAAAGTGTACAGCTCATGTTAACTTTGACCAATCAGAAATCACATACCCCAGCTTTAAAAAACCTCTTGAAAATGTGTCAAAAAAAAAGAAGTAATTTTTTTCCCATGCATAAAAATGAAAGAAATCCCGTCCAAGTTGTTGTTATGTTGCCTGCAGAGGTTATTGTAGGACAGTTCTGATGTTACATATGTTTTTTTGGTTCACCGAGAATATCAAACGTTAATAAATAATTCACTGTAGTGTCTTCCCTCTCCCACTTCACCTGAGGGCCACACTAGATGGAAAACAACCCTGCAACTATCCCTGCGTTCCAATCCACATACTTCCCTACTATTTAGTTTGCCAGGAAAAGATTTAGGATGTCCCAATACATGCACGTCAATTGTAGTATGCTGAAAATACATAAATGCCCCACTAACTCCAATAGCATTTTGGAGCATTCGTCTTTATTCTTGACATTTCTTGACATATTAAAAAAAATCTTCCTTATCTGATGTTTTTCTCTCTCTCCTGTGGCCCTAAAACTCTTCTGTACTTTAGTGTGTAGTGTAGTAAAAAGAAAGAGTATGTGATTTGGAACGTAGGGGTTTTTTTTTTTGTATTTGTTCGACATTTAAAGCTACAGTGCGTAATTTTACAATATGTCTAATTGACATTTACATTCAAGCCATTGCCAAACAAGTTGACATAAAGACACTGGTGCAGGAGCAAGAAATGTTTCAGTTGTCGATTCTACTGCTAAGAAAAAAAAAACATGGACGTACAGCAGAAGGTATAAAATCCATGTGCCATCACTGAAGGCTTTACCTCATGTAGATGCACCGACTAGTGTTGTTGTAAATACTCAAATTACATCAGAAGTTACGCACTATAGCTTTAAGTTGTAGCTTTCTGTGATACTGAAACACAGCATCTACAACCAGGTTATCAAGAGAAACACCAGGGAATGCTATAATTGCAAATTTTCTTGCAATATTATCAAATTTTTCCCTCAATATTAAACTATTTTTACATTGGCTCTAACGCTAGTTTTGCTAAACGTGCTTCGTAGGCTTCCAGGTTTGATTTATTTATATATATTTTTATTATAAAAAATAGTCTGACATATCCCTACAATGGTATTCTCTTGCCGTTTCTCTCATTTTCCATGTTAACTCATGTAATTGAAGACAGGCTATTCTCTTCGGAGCGCTTGCTATCATCTCCAATTTGACTTGTGACTGCTGTGCGACCTCCATTTAACACACACTAACATTTATAGCTTCGAAACATCTCTCGGTTGGGATTAAAAGTTCTGATCAATTAAAGGAACTGAGAATAACATGGCAGCCTCCTACGATGTGGGAATTCAGTCAAAATTAAGTGCTATTCCCCTTACATTACATTACATTCCCCAAAGCTCTCAAACATTGTGTGTGTGTGTGTGTGTGTGTGTGTGTGTGTGTGTGTGTGTGTGTGTGTGTGTGTGTATGTGTTGTGTGTGTGTGTGTGTGTGTGTGTGTGTGTGTGTGTGTGTGTGGACAAATCTAATGAATCTGGTGGGTCAAAAATTCCCCATACTGCTTTTTATTTCATCTTTAATTTGATTTTCAAAACGCCGCGACTTTGGTGGCGAGCGCAGTGTGTTACAGTCACACTCTTAATTTGCCCCCCAAAGCACGATGTTTTGTGCCCCGATGACTCGCAAGACACCAATGATTAACTATTAGCAATTACTAATAGAATAGGTTTGAATAGAGGAGCCTTTTCTGCTTGCTCCGCGCACCATAGACATTAAGAGCTATTCCCATTACATCCAAGAAGCTTTAAAATGGTGTGTGTGTGTGTGTGTGTGAGAGAGAGACTGTGTGTGTGTGTGTGTGTGTGTGTGTTTGTGTGTTTCTGTCCTTGTGTGTGTGTGTGTGTGTGTGTGTGTGTGTGTGTGTGTGTGTGCGTCTGTCCATGTGTGTGTGTGTGTGTGTGTTTGTGTGTTTCTGTCCGTGTGTGTGTGTGTCTGTCCATGTGTGTGTGTGTGTGTGTGTGTGTGTGTGTGTGTGTGTGTGTGTCCATGTGTGTGTGTGTGTGTGTGTCAGACATAGCCCCAAAACACTGCTAAAAAAAATGTCCTTATTTAGTTATATATTCAGTGAAAGGCATGCATCCTCCTGCCAATTCAGCTAAGTAATTCCACCTCTTTATCCCAAAGCTAAAAACAAAACAATAGCGATCACAGCAGAGTGAAGGAAATACTTTGGGCTAATTTAATTTGCACTGGAAGTAAGTGAAAATATATCAGCACCTTGGCAACAGTTTATTAGGAACATATTACCGAGACTTAAAGTTGCAGTGTGTAATATGACATCATCAAGAAAGTTCTACAAAGTTCTAGAATGCAACACTCCCTGGGTAACCCCACCCCTTTAGAATAATAACAGAAGCTACAGTGGCCTTCAAGGACAAGAACAATTCTAAATGTTAAACAATGCACCTGATGACATTCCAACTATGACACTTTCAAGATGGTGGTGACAAGGCCTTGGTCCAAAATATGCAGAAATATGGACATATATGAGACCCTTTCTAAGGGAAAACATAATACTTAAAAAAAATTCAGCTATTATGCACTAAATTAAATGTACTTATGGATATTAACAAATATTAAACAACATATCCGCAGCCATCTTTAATGTTTACTATCACGGCTTCGACGGCGAATGCACGTCACTGTCGTCATCCGGTTACGTCCGCCCCAGAGCACCATACATAGGGCTCTGGCCCGCCCATATCAGATAGAACGATATTTTTTGGGCATTTTTATGCTTTATTGATAGTGTAGAGACAGAGTTGAAATGGGGCAGAGAGGGGAGTGACATGCAGAGAACGACCGCGGGCTGGAATCGAACCTGGGTCCGCTGCTGGCCGAGGCCCATGGGGGGGACGCCCTACCAACTGAGCTAAGGGCGCCCCTACATAGCTCAGGATTTCTTGACATAGTTCTTCTAGCTCTAGTTCTTCGAGCTTCTATGGAGAGTGTCCAGACAAACAGACGCAGCAAATTTAACTTGCCAGCGGATTTGTAGGCTATGGACGTACAGCAGAAGTATAAAATCCATGCGCCATCACTGAAGGCTTTACCTCATGTAGATGCACCGACAGTGTTGTTGTAATTACTCTGAATTCCTCATTGGGGAAAACAAAAGTTACGCACTATAGCTTTAATTTATGCGATCAAGCTAAAGCAACAATGAACACATCATATTTCAGTGTGTCTCTTTCAATTCCATGTCCCTGTTCATTCCACTGTGAGGACAGGTGCCTGAAAGCATTGTTAGTTTGACAAATGTCCCTTTGGCATAGACTGTAATCAAACTAATGAATGTGTGTGTGTGTGTGTGTGTGTGTGTGTGTGTGTGTGTGTGTGTGTGTGTCTGTGTGTGTGTGTGTGTGTGTGTGTGTGTGTGTGTGTGTGTGTGTGTGTGTTTCTGGGTCTGTGTCTGGGGATGTGTGTGTGTGTGAGTGTTTCTGTGTCTGTGTCTGGGGATATGTGTGTGTGTGTGTGTGTGTGTGTGTGTGTGTGTGTGTATGTGTATGTGTGTGTGTGTGGTGTGTGTGTGTGTGTGTTTGCTTGAGGTGACATAACTTAATGAGCAGTGACATGAGCCAATGGGGATGATGCTTCACTCACTCTGGTATCTCTGGTACAAACAATGTTTTATATGAAACAAAATCAAATGACAGTGAGACAGTGTGAAATGTGTGTAGCTCATATTAGAGTTATACTAATTAGGTGGACTAAAACAACTCCAAATGAATGATTGTGTTGCTTTGTTGCTAGATGTGCTAGGTATGGTGCGGCAGTGGTGAAGTGTGTAGGGCGGTCGTCCACTGGGTTACAGGGTCGGAGGTTCGATCCCCCGTCTCCCCGCCACATGTCCAAGTGTCCCTGGGTAAAGAGACACTGAACCCTAAACTGCTCCCGATGGTTCAGAGAGCACCTTGCATGGCAGCTACTGCCATCGGTGTATGAGTGTGTGTGTGTGAATGGGTGAATTAGACATGTAAAGCGCTTTGGGGCTGAGAAAATCGGCTAAAAAGAGCTATATAAGTCAAGTCCATTTACCATTTATCATGTGTATTCATATATGAAAACAATACTTCTTATTAGTTGGTAGCTTATTCTCCTTTAAAAAAAATAATAATAGCCAAGATAAAACATGCAGCTTATCGTTACATGATATACATGATATTTCCACTGTATACTGTAAACTGGCATGTTGCTAGCTACAGTGGGCCCCGTTCTTCACATCCCATTTGTTTACACACCAGTTTACAGAGCCTAGGCTTTGCATTACAGTGTTTTTTTTTTCAGAGCACACGCAGTGAGAACAAGATTCACTGATTCTGACAAAAAGTGATTTTGACACAAGCGTTCTCCAGAATCACTGACTACACCTTTAAATAAGTACATGAGTGTGTGAGCGGTACATGCACATACATACTGTAAGTCCTACCAACCATTGAATGAGAAAACTAGGTTGAGAATGGCTGATTGTAGGTTGAATTCTTTTTTACTTTGTTTGATTGATGTGAGTTTCAGTTCAATTCATCTCCTGACTTGACCATCTAATAAGGCCAAGGCTACACAGAGAGAAGGAGGGAGGGGGAGAGAGAGAGGGAGGGAGAGAGGGAGAGAGAGAGAGAGAGAGAGAGGGAGGAGGGAGGGAGAGAGAGGAGGGAGAGAGGGAGAGAGAGAGAGAGAGAGAGAGAGAGAGAGAGAGGGAGGAGGGAGGGAGAGAGAGGAGGGAGAGAGGGAGAGAGGAGAGAGGGTAGAGAGAGAGGGAGGGGGAGAGGTAGAGTGAGAGAGAGAGAGAGAGGGAGGGAGAGAGAGAGAGAGAGAGAGAGAGAGAGAGAGGGAGGAGGGAGGGAGAG
>OX442356.1:32411016-32414198 GCA_949357725.1 Hyperoplus immaculatus | reverse complement strand
CACACAAAAGGAACAAACACACACACACACACACACACACACACACACACACACACACACACACACACACACAATAAGAAGATTCAAGAGTGAGTGAGTGAGTGAGTGTGTGTGTGTGTGTGTGTGAGTGAGTGAGTGAGTGTGTGTGTGTGTGTGTGTGTGTGTGTGTGTGTGTGTGTGTGTGTGTGTGTGTGTGTGTGTGTGTGTGTGTGTGTGTGTGTGTGACATGCTTTGCTAGCCCCTTGCTGCTAGACAGAAAGTGCTGTTTGATGGTCTATAAGGGGATCGGGGCAGAATGGAAGATGAAAGGGGGATTTGGTGAGAGAAAAAAAGAAAAAAGAGGTAGAGAACATCTGTGGAATAAAATCAGCCCTGCGTTCCAATCCCCATACTTCCCTACTGTTTAGTACGCCAGAAAAAGATTTAGGATGTCCCAATACATACACGTTAATTGTAGTATGCTGAAAATACATAAATGCCCCACTAACTCCAATAGCATTTAGGAGTATTCATCTTTATTCTTGACATTTCTCGACATACTGAAAAGCAAAATCTTCCTTATCTGATTTTTTTTTTCTCTCTCCTGTGACCCTAAAACTCTTCTGTACTTTAGTATGTAGTGTAGTAAAAAGAAAGAGTGTGTGATTTGGAACGCAGGGCAGGAGTTAGAAAACAAGAGAGACTAAGGGGGGGGGGGAGACCTGGGGTAACACAAAGCAAAATCAGGTTTATGGCGCAGTTGGGATCAAGGGATTTGAGTGTTGGAGTGTTAAAGCTGCAGTGTGTAGAATTTTGGGTTTATTTCCTAGCATATGTTGTAGAAAGTAATTATAATATCCATAAGTACATTTAATGTAGTGCATAATAGCTGAAATGTTTTTTTTTAATTATTATTTTTTCCCTTAGAAAGGGTCTCATATATGTCCATATTTCTGCATATTTTGGACCAAGGCCTAGTGCCGCCATCTTGAAAGTGTAATAGTTGGAATGTCATCAGGTGCATTGTTTAACATTTAGAATTGTTCTTGTCCTTGAAGGCCACTGTAGCTTCTGTTATTATTCTAAAGGGTTGGGGTTACCCAGGGAGCGTTGCATTCTAGAACTTTGTAGAACTTACTTGATGATGTCATATTACACACTGCACCTTTAAGTGGTACTACTGACATTTGGTGTTCTTGAGACATATATATATAGAAGACATAAAGCAACATATACATATTGTGTGTGGGACGCTAGTGGCGCAGTGGGTAGGGCGCCCTAAATGCTCTAAATGAAAATTGTTTTATTCGGAATTTGGTAGAAATGTTGTCAGTAGTTCATAGAGCAAAACCAAAATGTTCGTTCTACTCAAACATATGCCTATACATAGTAAAACGAGAGACACTCAGTGCGTTTCCATGGCACAACTAGATTGGATTAAGACATATACCGAACTAGACACTCGAACGGACCGTGTTACTTGTCTGAGTATACATGGCCTTTCAGTAATCGGATAAATGTCCGATGCATGGCTGTCTCCACTATGCTAGGTGGCGCTGTAGCCCTTTCAACAAGTGGTTAAGAGCCACGTCTGGTTCCCTTCCGACAATGATTTATATATATATATAAATATTTATTTATATTTATATTTTTATATACTATCTATGCAATAACCCTACTATTTGTTTTACGTTGTCTCCTTCCACTTCCTTGTGAAATCCTCCGCAGGGATTCTCGAGCAAGCACAGAAGCAAACTCCGATATGCGATATCCGATCCCTGTATACATGCAGAGAGAATGCCGACTATGAACGAGTTATCTAGGTGTTCTTATCCGACTTCTCTTGTCCGTTATTGTGCCGATTAGTGTGCGAAGTAGATCGGATAAAGGTGTTTACATGCAGTTTACAAGTCCTGTTGAAGTCTTATTCGTTTAGTTACCCGATTATGAGTCTGCATGTAAACGCACTGAGTGAACATTTGGAGTGGTCTCTTCATTTTTTCCAGAGCTGTATACATAGAATAATTTAACCTGCATTCCCTATAACAACCGTGTTTGTGTTGGTTTGTACAGTGTGTGTGTGTGTGTGTGTGTGTGTGTGTGTGTGTGTGTGTGTGTGTGTGTGTGTGGTGTGTGAGTTGTGTGTGTGGTGTGTGTGTGTGTGTGTGTGTGTGTGTGTGTGTGTGTCACCCTGAATGAACTTAGGTAATACAGCTAAGAGGAGAGCTGCAGTGTATTTCAGAGGACACTGGGACCAAAGCCAGCTACACACTGCAGCAGAGAAGGAAGGTAAGGCCTGGGTGCTTACCATACCCGTATCAATGTCCTAAGGCTGCTATTAATAGAAGTGTTGTAATTGCATGTAATTACACCTTCAACATGTCTAACAATAAGGTTTGGTTACCATCACACCCACAAACACAAACAGAGCCTATTTCAAGCTTAAAGGTGCAGTGTGTAATATGACATCATCAAGTAAGTTCTAGAAAGTTCTAGAATGCAACGCTCCCTGGGTAACCCCACCCCTTTTAGAATAATAACAGAAGCTACAGTGGCCTTCAAGGACAAGAACAATTCTAAATTTTAAACAATGCACCTGATGACATTTCAACTATGACACTTTCAAGATGGCGGCACTAGGCCTTGGTCCAAAATATGCAGAAATATGGACATATATGAGACCCTTTCTAAGGGAAAAAAAAATATTCAAAACATTTTTTTCAGCTATTATGCACTAAATTAAATGTACTTATGGATATTATAATTACTTTCTACAAAATCTGCTAGGAAATATGTAAGAGTTAAAATGTTTTCATTGTGTTTCATTTTCATTTTATTTGCTTTTAAATGTTTTTAAATCGAGTTTTCATTTTATTTGCTTTTAAATGTTTTATAATGTGTTTTATGTATTCTAATCCTGCCCCTGTAAAGCACTTTGAATGGCCTTGTGTCTGAATTGTGCTATATAAATAAACTTGCCTTGCCTTGCCTTGACTTGTGTAATCATATGCTTCTTGTTTATCCACATGTTGTTGCGAAATAATGTACTTTCTGAAGATCACCATGACCTGGCTGACCAAGGCTGTCGGTTCCCAGAAAGGCAGGAAATGGTGATAAACAGAGAATTCCCAGCATCATTAATCATTAGCAGGCACGCACACACACACGCACTTGTAACCAACATTCAAAGTGAATAAAAGCAG
>OX442356.1:32346016-32348516 GCA_949357725.1 Hyperoplus immaculatus | reverse complement strand
CAAACTTTACTGAACATTGCTTTTTCACCGTACAACTTCTTGTCCTTGACTTAGTCCTATATTTCTGTCTAGAACATCTATCACAACTGTGTGTGTGTGTGTGTGTGTGTGTGTGTGTGTGTGTGTGTAGTGTGTGGTGTGTGTGTGTGTGTGTGTGTGTGTGTGTGTGTGTGTGTGTTGGCTGGAATTCAAAAGGGCGAGATGGTGCATTACTTCATCAAGATGGATTTGGCATTTTTCGGAGGTTTTTCTGAGGGTGTCCTCGAAGGCAGACAGTGATTTATCCGTGGAGAGACTTGGACACAGTATTATCAGGAGAAGTATGGCTGAGTTTGAAAAGTCCTCCTAACGTCCTACTCATACTAAAAGCCCTACTAACGTCCTACTCATACTAAAAGCTCTACTAACGTCCTACTCATACTAAAAGCCCTACTAATGTCCTACTCATAATAAAAGCTCTACTAACGTCCTACTCATACTAAAAGCCCTACTAACGTCCTACTCATACTAAAAGCTCTACTAAGGTTCTACTCATACTAAAAGCCCTACTAACGTCCTACTCATACTAAAAGCCCTACTAACGTCCTACTCATACTGAAAGCCCTACTAACGTCCTAATCATACTAAAAGCCCTACTAATGTCCTACTCATACTAAAAGCCCTACTAACGTCCTACTCATACTAAAAGCACTACTAATGTCCTACTCATACTAAAAGCCCTACTAACGTCCTACTCATACTAAAAGCCCTACTAACGTCCTACTCATACTAAAAGCCCTACTAACGTCCTACTCATACTAAAAGCCCTACTAACGTCCTACTCATACTAAAAGCTCTACTAAGGTTCTACTCATACTAAAAGCCCTACTAACGTCCTACTCATACTAAAAGCCCTACTAACGTCCTACTCATACTGAAAGCCCTACTAACGTCCTAATCATACTAAAAGCCCTACTAATGTCCTACTCATACTAAAAGCCCTACTAACGTCCTACTCATACTAAAAGCACTACTAATGTCCTACTCATACTAAAAGCCCTACTAACGTCCTACTTATACTAAAAGCCCTACTAACGTCCTACTCATACTAAAAGCCCTACTAATGTCCTACTCATAATAAAAGCTCTACTAACGTCCTACTCATACTAAAAACCCTACTAATGTCCTACTCATACTCATTTTGACGTCAAATTGAGTATGTGACGGTTGTGTTTGCAATTTTGTGTAGGCGAGAAATGTCAAGATGAGTACTTACTTCCGGGAAGATTTTCTGTATGGATCGATAGGATACTTTTCCTACTCAACCGCCCCACAATGCATTGCATCTTTTGAAAGGACACAGAAGTGTTTTTTTTTTATTCTTTATTGCCTCTGTATACTTCAGTGTAAACGGTCTGACAAACCTCGCATACACAATGGTGGTTAAAGCTGGGGTATATGATTTCTGATTGGTCAAAGTTGACATGAGCTGTACACTTTGACCAATCAGAGCGAGGCTCCGATTCTCTGTTCTTATTGGCTGTTGGGACTGTCCATTCACTTTGGCACGACTTTGTTGGTGTAGAGCGTGTCAGGGAGGGACCATAGGGGAGGGACCAAAGAGAACAAGTGGAGCCGTTGAGGTATTTGGATTCAAATCTCTATCCCAACTGCCATTTTCTCCCCAAATCCTCCACCCCAGCAGACAGTATGTAGTATATACATGTTGAGTATGTAGGAGGGAGGACGTTAGTAGGGCTTTTAGTATGAGCAGGACGTTAGTAGGGCTTTTAGTATGAGTAGGACGTTAGTAGGGCTTTCCGAACACAGCCAGTGTTGTGTTGTAGGGAAGACTTTGACAATGAGATGTTTTGCAATGCAACAGAAGGCAACAATACAAGAAGCATTGAGAGGAGATGGCTGATCCTAAAATACAGATGCTGCTCGTTTTGTGTTTTGTTTTTTGTTTTTTTAACGTACAAGCTTTTAACATTAATAAGTTATTACATCACCATGTTAATGTTTCTACTCATAGTGTTGACTACAGTGGACTGAGTGTTCTGACTCATAGTGTTGACTACAGTGGACTGCTATTCAAAATCCTGAGGGTCAGAATTGCCCAAACCAAGTTAAAGTAGAAGTTTTTTTATTGTCTACAGCTACGGAAAAAATTAAGAGACCAGTCTGGATTTTTCTTAAATCTTCATCTCTATATAACTTATAGAAAATGCTCTTAATGACAAAAAAATGTGTTCGGATTTGGTAGAAATGTTGTCAGTAGTTTATATTATAAAACCAAAATGTTCATATACTCAAACATATGCCTATACATAGTAAAACGAGTAATACACTGAACATTTGGAGTGGTCTCTTCATTTTTTCCAGAGCTGTATATCAGAATCGAAATGGCATTTATCTGAAAAATATTTACATTATGTGCAATTACAAATAGCTGCTGATTTCAACACTAAAAATCATGACCGGATGTGGTAGGGCATCCAGTATTTTTAAGTATGCTAAA
>OX442356.1:32333516-32338516 GCA_949357725.1 Hyperoplus immaculatus | reverse complement strand
CAATCCCCATACTATCTTCTATTTAGTATGATAGAAAAAAAAACATTTAGGACGTCCCGATTCTTGTGGCCAGATGTAGCAAGGTTAGAAATACCCAGATGCCCCAGGGACGTTGGAAGTAGGGGTGCGGGGGGTGCGGCCGCACCCCCCCCTCACCACCGCCTGCACCCCCTCTCCGCCCCCCTACACTTTGCCCTGTGCTCCCGCGATTGCTCTGTAAACAATATCATAGCCTAAGTCCTCTTTCCCATCTCCTGCTCCCTCACATCAACTTGACAGAGCATAACACTATAATATATATAGCTTATAGGCTATACAGTATACTATATAGGCTAGATTACATATGCCCGTCGCATTTCTTCACCGTGCCCAGGACGAGATTACGTTAGTGCTCCGCCTTCCCATGCGCACTTCGGTAGAGTCAGAGTGCTGAAGGGCACGCACTAATGAGCATTAGGTTATCATTAAAAATCCAGTCTGCTAAGCGCCCTACCACAGGGGGGAGAGAGAAAGAGAGAGAGAGACGCGCTGACAGGATGCAACGTTCACCTGCGCACCTGCTCCTCAAAGGTGTGTGCCGGTATCGTGCCAAGTAACCGCTGATAAGAATTGTGTCCCCGGCGGCCGGTGAGCGTGCATGCATCAAGTAAAGGCGAACATATTAACACTTCATAAGGTCGTAAAAAAGTCGGGTCGTCTTATATTCGGGGTCTAGTATTCAGCGTCCAGTAATGGACTGCCCGTTACCAGAGCGGTCATTCAGCTTCAGGGCCTGTGACAAACTTGTTTATTTAATTTTTTTCGGGTGGAACCAACATTGGCTGTGCTCTCAGAAGCGGCCGGGGCATGCGTGTGTGCAATGGGAGAGAGAACGCTTCGTGTGGAGAGAAAAAAGAGGCAGGGGAAATCGCCAAAGCCAATGCAAAGCCTTGAGTCGTTATGTTGCGAGGCAACGTATCAGAGGCAGGAATCGGCTGTGCGATGGACTTTTGCTGTGGCTTGCACTGCTGAGGAGAGATTGCCAACTGCGCTGTCCTTTTACGCACCAGCAGGGCCGCCGTAATGTTTAGATATCCTTTTCTTCAACGCCCTTATGATAATAAGAATGAGAGGCTTCATTAAAACGCTGTCCATGCGCTGTCTATGCGGTCGTTGTGATTGTAACTTTGTCGGCTGTAAACTGAAACTAACAGAGATCGCGGAAGCCTTCCCCTCGACAACGTGACGTGCACTGCCCCGGTTATCATTCACCGATCACAGCAGGGCTCAAGAATACAAATGTATGCAGAAAAGGAACAAATTGGTGAATAAAAATTCACCAGAATGCAGGAAATGAAGCATGTAATGCTCCAAAAATTGTGGGGGAGTACCCCCAGACCCCCACTTATAAATTGTCACAACCCAATGTTTAATCAAAACCTACGTCCTTCATATTCAGGATAAAACAAAAAGCTGTAAGGATACTTTGGAAAATTCATAAATGTTATTTGCTTTTATAGTTTGTTTTAATAGCTATTTTAGATATAAATAGGCTATTTTATCATGGTTATAGATTGCTAATTTTACCAGTAGCCTACTGCTTTGTCTGATAGCGCTGCACCTCGGCCAATTTACAGCACCCCCCCTAAGAAAGTAGTTCCAACGTCCCTGAGATGCCCTACTACATCCGCTCGAGATTGTTAGTGTTGAAAACCCTAGTAGTAGCTCACGGCATATTGAAAAAGTGTCTGTGAGTGTTCGTAGTATAGTATTGTACCTTTCTCTCTCACCTATGGAACCCTGTGATTTTAAATTGTACCTTAAACTGTGACTTGACTTAAAAATGGCCCTGTGTGTGTGTGTGTGTGTGTGTGTGTGTGTGTGTGTGTGTGTGTGTGTGTGTGTGTGTGTGTGTGTGTGTGTGTGTGTGTGTGTGTGTTTGTGTGTGTGTGTGTGTGACTATATAGACTTGTCAACTGGCCTTGTGTCCACATGAACGGACCAAATAATGACTGTTGTCACGCTGTGTCAAACTCTGTCCACTACACTATGTAACTCCAACCCAGTATCACGGTAAGGCGTGTAATAGACACGCCGGTCCACGCGTGTCCCTCACAACGCCTTGCCTGACCAGGGCATGTGAGTTACACGCGGCCCCCCCCGCCCGTCCCAGTATCACGGTAAGGCGTGTAATAGACGCGCCGGTCCACCTCCCGTAGTCAAGATGGCCGCCGCGGTGTTCCGTCAATGTTCTATCTATATTCTAACCTCTCCCTGTCCCCTTGCCCTAACCCTAACCACCCACGCCAGGGTGTTTGTCTCCGGGGCTGCAGCTGGATAGTATTGAAATGCTGGGAGAACATCTCGCCCCCTGTTGGTGCTATTCCTCCGTTCATTTAGACGGGCGGGGGGGCCGCGTGTAACTCACACGCCCTGGTGAGGCAAGGCGTTGTGAGGGACACGCGTGGACGGCGCGTCTATTTCACGCCTCGGCGTGATACCAGGTTGGTAACTCAGTGTCCCTTCCACTTCCTGGGGATATTGTGAAGCGAGACTTGCCTTTTGTAGAACAGCTACAGACATTGTGGTTTTTCTTCCAGTTTGTGTGTATCACTTTGTGGGCAGTAGTAGTCTCCAGCAAACACAATTCACAACAATTGATGAAGAGAAAAAAAACATTGAAACATCTAGACAGTGATGTAGAATGGCTACAATTAAAATGAAATGAGTGAAAGTACAATACAGCCTTATGGAAACAGATACACCAACATCGCTGAAAAAAATGTGTTGCAAGTAATTGTTGACAGAGGGTTCATGGATTCGAGTCATATTCAGTTGTAACCTGTGCTAACTGTTTGCATACAGAAAAAATGAAGAGACCAGTCTGGATTTTTCTTAAATCTTCATCTCTACATTACTTAATGAAAAACACTCTTAATGACAATATTCTTGTTGTGAATTTGGTGGAAATGTTGTCAGTAGTTTATAGAATAAAACCAAAATGTTCATTTTACTCAAACATATGCCTATAAATAGTAAAACAAGAGACACTGAATATATATTTTTTTGTATGTCTACAACCAAATATTATGGAAGTGATACATTTAAATACATCACACACGAATACACAGCTGTTACTATGAGAAAATAGAGTTTCCAGTCATTTTCCCCACAACAGATTGTCAAAATGTACGTAGGACGATAAATACACAAGCAGCTTGAGGCAGCTCTAGGTTCAATATCTGGAGAAAACGGGTGAAAAGTTGAGTTTTTTTGTGTGTGTGTGTGTGTGTGTGTGTGTGTGCGTGTGCGTGCGTGCGTGCGTGCGTGTGTGTGCGTGTTAGTGTGTGTGTGTGTGTGTGTGTGTGTGTGCGTGTTAGTGTGTGTGTGTGTGTGTGTGTGTGTGTGTGTGTGTGTGTGTGTGTGTGTGTGTGTGTGTGTGTGTGCGTGTTAGTGTGTGTGTGTGTGTGTGTGTGTGTGTGTGTGTGTGTGTGCAGTACAGAGTAAAGCTTGAGTGATGTTTCCCAGCTGTTGTTTTAACCTTATAATCTGAAGATGAGCCTCTGGGAACCCATTTCAAAAGTGCTTGAAACTGATTTTAATTTACTCTTCAAACAACTTTCTTATCATCTGTACCTCCTCATATCCCCAGCACAACCTCTTTATTTAATTACCGATTAAGATCAACTTTATTTGAATCCCGGCCTCCTTTAAAGCAATACTTTACACATACGGAACCGGCGTTGTATCATTATAACATCGCTATTATAATATAATGAATGAGGTTTTTCTTCCCTCAGTCTTCCCTCAGTCTTCCCTTGGCCCAGCTGTCCTGTTAACCCTAACCCTAAATGTTTACTAGTGTGATGTCACATATGGTAAAATGTAGGGTTAGACGGTGAGACCATAAAACACTCTTTCTGTCTTTTCTCAGGCTAGGATGAACCGATTTCAAAACTTTTTGCACATTTATACTACATAGGATCTCAGAGTTCAATACACCTTCATATTACCACTGGTGAATTAGGTCTTCATGTATGAATATTAGTTCCAATGTTTACATGAAAATCATGCCGATCATAGGTCTTTGTATATGTCTGTCTGTAATATAACATAACAGCTCGACCCATAATGGATGCCTCAGAAGTTGGTACCTTTCCCTTAACCTTTTAGCAATGGAAATGCAGATAAAAGAGCATGAGACCGCGTTCAAAGCATTCATTCGCATTTTGGCGACGTTCTCTCATAGCTAGCCCTGGTCACTTATCCTTAACAGTAATATACATCCCAACTGTACTGCGCAGTTTAAAGTGCATTATTACATGGCACTTTGAGAATCCTATGTAAATCACAGCATTCTACAGGTCTGTTATTTCCAGCTAGCAGACCGCTGTCAAGGGCCGTTGCTAAGGACCTACGTCACAGTTTTGATGGATAGACGTCCACAAACAGGGCTACTACTCGTTCAGAAAAACACTAGAATACTTTTTCAACATGACTTTGCATGTATCAGGAGAGCAGGGAACACAGGAGTCATGGTTAATGTCCGACAGGACTCCAGTCAACACGACGTGAGTAGGCTACTTTGGCCGCATATTGACAGTTAGACAGTAACTTCAGGCTGCAGCCCGCAATGTAGGCTAACTGTTCTGCAGTCATTTTCTTCGTGAATTGTGTTATTTATGTTGGGGGATGATGCTTGTTAGCTAGATGGAGCTCTTGTTAAACATATTGGCCGATTACAATTATTATTTGTAGAGTGTGCGAGTCTTGAGTTGTGTTAGCAAAACAGTAGCTCTAGCTAACAGCTGAGCCGGAGCCTCCGGTCAGCTGAAGCAGACAGTCTAGCGGGGCGAGCAGACTATTCCCCAATTTCCCCCGTTACTAGGTCGTATCCTTGGTCGCTCCTATTTACTGGTGTATTAAACAACGTTTTCATTACATAAGAACCTAGTGGGTTTGCAATGACTATTCCAGTTGTTAGACAAGGTCTCAGGGTTGCTAGGGAAACGAGTTGTTTT
>OX442356.1:32318516-32326016 GCA_949357725.1 Hyperoplus immaculatus | reverse complement strand
ATATATAAATAACTAAAAGAAACATCCTTATTTTCTAGTTATTAGGGAATACCAGATTATTTTCTCAGGATCTTGAGATAATTAAGTTATTTTCATGGAATAATGTCTGTAAAAATAATTGCAAGCATGGCCATGTTCTGTGTCCATATATGTTTACAAGAGCTAAGTGTGATCGGCAAAAAAACTATTGTTTGTAGTTAATTCCAGTTCCCTATAGCCTACATAGACATTTTTATGTAAAAATTGGAAACAGTGGAAACAGCTCTGGAAAAAATTAAGAGACCAGTCTGAATTTTTCTTAAATCTTTTAATTTTCTTAAAATGCAACGCTCCCTGGGTAACCCCACCCCTTTCGAATAATAACAGAAGCTACAGTGGCCTTCAAGGACAAGAACAATTCTAAATTTTAAACAATGCACCTGATGACATTCCAACTATGACGCTTTCAAGATGGCGGCACTAGGCCTTGGTCCAAAGTATGGAGAAACATGGACATATATGAGACCCTTTCTAAGGGAAACAATAATAATTCTTAAAAAAATGTTCAGCTATTACGCACTAAATTAAATGTACTTATGGATATTATAATTACTTTCTACAAAATCTGCTAGGAAATAAAACCCAAAATTCTACACACTGCAGGTTTAATGGAAATGCTCTTTATAACAATATTGTTTGGGTATAATTTTGTTGAAATGTTGTCAGTAGTTTATATTATAAAACTAAAATGTTCATTCTACTAAAACTTTTGCCTATAAATAGTAAAAGGAGAGACACTGATCATTTGGAGTGGTTTCTTATTTGTTATATGTAAAAACTAGATACAAATACAATCCTTCTGAGAAATCCATGAATTCTTATGGAAATAGCAGACAGGGTTTGTGTGGTAACAGAGCCATCACTGTGTCTATATGTTGGTTGATTATGTTAATGTTGAAAATTTAATTTATTCCAGACACTGAGTCATTCCTGGAGCTACAGTAACTGCCTCGTCCTTTCCACTGTCTACCAGGGGAATACATACTTATATTTAGCCTTTTTACATTGGCTTATGTGGCACACGGAGTGATACTTTCTAAGAGAAAGAAAGGCTGTTTTTTATAGCTGTTTTTTTTTTGTTTTTTAACCTTTATTCATACAGGCATATCCTATTGAGACCGAAGACTCTTTTACAAGGGAGACCTTTTTTCCTTCCCCGTGTTACCATTCACACACACATTCATATACAGATAGCAGCAGGGTAACTATCGACATTCACACGAGGCAAGGTGGGTGAAGTGTCTTGCCCAAGGACAAAACAACCATGATACGTGGCAGGGCTGGGATCGAACCTCCAACCCTTTGATCATCAGCCGACCCGCTCTACCAACTGAGCCACAGTCGCCGTGTTAGTAACTGGCGAAGTGTTTGTGGCGGTCGACCCTCAACTACGGGGTCAGTGGTTCAATCCCCCGTCCCCCCAACCACATGTCCAAGTGTCCCTGAGCAAAGAGACACTGAACCCTAAATTGCTCCCGATAGTTAGCCTAATATCTGTGGGAACAGGTCCCCCTTGGAAAAGAGTCTGGGATTTACCTTTATAAAAAAAACTATTGGGTTACTGGTGGCACACAATTTGATAATTTGTAGATGAAGAATGATTTTCATTGCTGTTATCTTGTGCCACTAACTGTATTGGGTTACCGGTATGATAAGGTTTTTTGATAAGGTAAGTTAGAAACAGAGAAAATGGTAAATTGACTTGACTTTTATAGCGCTTTTTAGGCAATTTTCTCAGCCCCAAAGCACTTTACATTTCTTACCACATTCACCCATTCACACACACACTCATACACCGATGGCAGTAGCTGCCATGCAAGGCGCTCTCTGAACCATCGGGAGCAGTTTAGGGTTCAGTGTCTCTTTGCCCAGCGACACTTGGACATGTGGCGGGGAGACGGGGGATCGAACCTCCGACCCTGTAACCCAGTGGACGACCGCCCTACACACTTCACCACTGCCGAAAACAACAATGTTTTGACCTTTAGTATGTTGGTAAATTGGGATGTTAAAAAAAGCAATTTCTAAATGTTTCGCGTACAAGTGCATCCCATAGGGCGGCTGTGGCGAGGTGGGTTTTCTCTGATTTTTCACAGACTCAAAGCGCTTTATATTGTTTTGTACACATTCACCCAATCACACACACATTCATACACCGATAGCAGCAGCAGCTACCATGCAGGGTGCAAGCTAACTATCAGGAGACATTTAGGGTTCAGTGTCTCTTTGCCCAGGGACACTTTGACTACCCGCTTAGCCACAGCCGCCATATCTCCTTAATATCCGCTACCTGTGTGTGTGTGTGTGTGTGTGTGTGTGTGTGTGTGTGTGTGTGTGTGTGTGTGTGTGTGTGTGCTGAAAACAAAATGATGTTTATACATTGACAGATTGACAGCAGTCTTACAAAACACACCATTATGTCATGAAGTGTCACGGCAAAATCTATGTAATCACTATAATCTGTTTGTGACACACACACACACACACGCACACACACACACACACACACACACACACACACACACACGCACACACGCACACACACACCGTCATTAGTAGCTATAGCCTCTCGAGTCCGTAGGAGTATTCGCGACTATTACGTCTCAAGAAGTCCATTAAACCTTGTCTGGTGGTGCTTAATCATAAAGCACTTGTTCGCCTTCGAGATGTTAGAAAATACAAAGACAATTCACTTACATGTTCTCCTGCATTATTGAAAGGCACTTAAACGTTACACAAGCATCGATAGCACATGTTAAATATGGCATGTGTAGGGTGACTCATTGAGTGCATTTTAAATGAGGTACAGTATGTTATGAGTATTGTACCATGACAGGCGAGTAGCTATGACAAATAGGGAGCAGATAAGTGTTTTATTATTTCGTATGAACATGGTTTAAGTACATGTTATATTAGTTTTATATCTAATTGAAATACACACCCCTGTATACTCCTATGTAGCCTGGTCCAACCAGACCGTCGTACTTTATTTCATTTGTACAGAAGGTCTGGAAGTGCTGTAATTGGCAAACGTTCACTCACTTGGAGGCGGGTGTCTGTCGAAGTTTAAAACTATTGGATCTGCCCAGTGCCACTCTGGATTAGCCAACCAATCGCATCACGTTTGGTCATCACGTGTGTCATGAGCCGGCTTTTGACGGAGCGTTCCAGTTGGACAGGGAACTCGGAAATTTCCGACTTCACTACATATTGTAGTCTATGAATCTACCGGTACCTGGCAACAGTAGAGCCAAACGTTTAGTTATTTGGACGAGAAAGGTTGTCGGCGTCCATACTTTTGCGAGCAGATGCACTGGAACACAGACAGGTCGGAACTCGGAACTACCAAGTCGGAAATCTCCTTCTTCCGAGTATAAAGGAACGCAGCATTCAACTGAAACTGGAGCGTTCTCAGCCACTCGCTCTGTTCGCTGATTGGACGATTGTAGATTATCCGAAGAATCTGGGAAATGCGCTGTACACCCAGACTGACTACTGAAGGGAAAATGAAATTTGGCCGGAAGTAGGCAGGCGGAGCCAGGCTAACTCCTATGCACACTCATTTTGAAACATTAACAGTTAAAGCTATAGTGTGTAACTTGTGTTGCCCACCATGAGGAATTCTGAGTAATTACAACAACACTGTTGGTGCATCTACATGAGGCAAAGCCTTCGGTGATGGCGCATGGATTTTATACCTTCTGCTGTACGTCCAGGTTTTTTTCTTAGCAGTAGAATCAACAACTGAAACATTTCTTGGGCTCTTCTTGGGGACTTTCTTACACCCCTGTATAACCAAATACAGACTAATTCTGTCCTGTAGTCATTGAAATATATGTTTGGTGATGGCTTGATTGTAACAGACATTCATTCATAAGAAAATTATACGCACTATAGCTTTAAAGTGTGGAGTCAAAGGGTTTACATACAGAGAAAATGTGATTTATATATTACTTAGGGCCATTGTGTGAGGATTCTACAGCCCTGGAAAAAAAAGAGACCACTCCAAATGTTCAGTGTCTCTCGTTTTACTCTTTAGAGGCATATGTTTGAGTAGAATGAACATTTTGGTTTTATAATATAAACTACTGACAACATTTCTACCAAATTCCAATAATTTTTTTGTCATTAAGAGCATTTTCAATAAGTTATGTAGAGATGAAGATTTAAGAAAAATCACAACTGGTCTCTTAATTTTTTCCAGAGCTGTATAGTTTGGTGGATGGCTTGATTGTAACAGACATTCATTGATTAGAAAATGTTACGCACTAAAGCTTTAAAGCCTTGAGTCAAAGGGTTTACATACAGAGAAAATGTGATTTATATTTTAGGGCCATTGTGTGAGGATGTCATTTAAAGTGGCTCAGTAATTGATTGTAATGGCATGGCACTCATTGCTATTCTTAGCAAATGCAGCTTAACATTGTGTCTCATTAAGTGTGCTTATTTTAATTGCCTTTTTCAATATGAGCATTTAGAGAGCCAAGTTAATTGTATAAGAAAAAAATTATTAAAGAAATACATGAAGTATTTTAATGTTTGTTGGTGTATAGATGCGAGAAAGTGCAGAGCAAACAGACACAGACAAAAAATCATGATGAAAAATATGACTTTAAAAAAGCTATTCTTGAATTATATAGTGCTGTTTTTCAGTGCTTTCCTTGTGCAAGCATTAGAATCTCAGTACAGACATACATCTCCGGAAAAAATTAAGAGACCAGTTTGGATTTTTCTTCAATCTTCATCTCTACATCACTTATTGAAAATGCTCTTAATGACAAAAACAATGTATTGGAATTTGGTAGAAATGTTGTCAGTAGTTTATATTATAAAACCAAAATGTTCATTCTCAAACATATGCCTATAAATAGTAAAATGAGAGACACTGAACATTTGGAGTGGTCTCTAAATGTACATTTTTGTCTCTTAATTTTTTCCAGAGCTGTATATCATGACATACAAGCACATTGTGTTGCTTTCGCTGTGTGTAAAAAGTGCTATATCAATAAAGTTTGTTAGATTTGATAAAAAAATATGAAAAAAATATATATTCTTGAATAATATAGGGCTGTTTTTTCAGTGCTTTTCTGCTGTGAGAGGTTGAGGTATTTTTTTTTTATGTCGGTACAGACATCATGACATACAAGTACGTTGTCTTGCTGTCTTTGTGTGTGAAAAGTGCTATATACATAAAGATTGGTTCGAATGTGTGAAACATGTGAAAAAAAATCTATTCTTGAATACCAGGCCTGTGTACTCAGTGCTTCTCTTGTGCTGTGAGTGGTTGAGGTAGTTCTTTTCATAATGTCAGTGTCACCCAAAGGAATAGCACAAATCAGTACAAGACATGGCACATGCATTTGTATGGAAATGAAAGAATATGCCACAGAGGTGTGAATTACATTAGTGTCGGTTGTTAGGATCAGGGGACTAGAGTGTGTCCGCCAATGCAAAATCACGTTGCATACACAGACATTACCGCTGGCTTTACCATGGTTACATAGACTTACATTGTATTAATGTCAACTTGAAGGATTATGTGTGATGTCATGACTTATTTAAACTAAGTAATACATGTATTGGAATGGGATTTTTTTCGTTATAGACACTAGCTTCTTGTCCTTGAAGGCCACCGTAGCTTCTGTAAATTCTCACCAAAGGGGAGGGGTTAGCAAGGGAGCGTTGACATCTAGAAATCCCACCACTAGATGCTGCAAAAATACTCTTATATTACACACTGTAGCTTTAAATTGTAAAGAAAAAATAAAGAAAAAAATTAACAAACATGCTGGCGTCCTTGCTTAACTTGCATTTGTTGTAAAACATGTTGGGTTAAAGCAAGTGTAACTGTTTTTTAAGGTAGACACTGATTAGTTAACACACACACACACACACACACACACACACACACACACACACACACCTACACACACACCTACACACACACACACACACACACACACACACACACACACACCTACACACACACACACACACACATTTCACACAAACAAAAGCACATCTGTTGTTTGGTTCCAGGCACGCTCTCGTTATTTTAATAAGTGAAAGACGACACCTGAAGATTTGAAGAACAGAAAAAGAAAAGGTCCCTAATGAAAAACACAGTCACAGTCGCTGCTTCAGTTTGAATTAAAAGCTTCAGCACACAAAACACAAGATCTGATATATTGTTCCTCACAGGATATGTACGCGCCCACGTCTCATAATCAAAGTACACACACACACACACACACACACACACACACACACACACACACACACACACACACACACACACACACACACACACACACACACATATACACACACGGAGACACAGAGGCAGACAAAAACAAGTGCAAACACACATAAAAGAAAGTACACTCAGACACAGAAGCACACACACACACACACACACACACATGCAAACACACACTCAGACACACTCACACAAACACGCACATGCAACGCACAGACACAAACACACACAGAGACACAGACAAACACATTCAGACACACACACACTCGAAAAAAAAGGCACACACAGACTCAAACACACACACACAGATGCAGACACACACACACACACACACACACTCAGACACACACACACACACACACACACTCTCTCTCTCTCTCTCTCTGCCTAGACAATACCCTAAGGAGCCTTCAGTCACAAACAAATGAACATGTCATGAAGTGAAGGGAGTGAATTTCTGTTGTTTGGAGATATGTCCCAAAAAATCAAAAACGCTTGAAATAAATGGTGATTATTTAGCCTTGAATCGACAGATAACAAATTTAAAAAATGCCCAAAAGCAGTCAGAATACAGCTGTGTAAAAACATGAAGAGACCACTCCAAATGTTCAGTGTCTCTCGTTTTACTATTTATAGGCATATGTTTGAGTAGAATGAACATTTTGGTTTTATAATATAAACTACTAACAACATTTCTACCAAATTCACAATACATTTTTTTTTGAAAAATTAAGAGCATTTTCTAATAAGTAATGTAGAGAGGAAGATTGAAGAACAATCCAGACTGGTCTCTTAATGTCTTCCGGAGTTGGATGACACCCACAGACTCAATGAAAAAGGTTATACAACGAATAGATGACAGGTTTAGTTCAAAGCAGTTTCGCAAGCTGTTGCCTACTGAGCTGAACATTAGTTTTAGTTTTAGTTTTAGTGAGACAAAGGACATAAAGTTAACATTTGGAGGCCTGTGTGTGACTTATTTAAAAGGTACAGTGTGTAATATTGGGATATGAAGTGGTGAAAGTTCTAGATGTCAACGCTCCCTTGCTAGTGCCTCCCCATTGTGGAGAATTTACAGAAGCTACGGTGACCTTCAAGGACAAGAAGCTATAGTTACTAAAGATGGCATCATCCACCACTGCTTCAAGTCTTTCCACAATATCAAGTGATGAGGTGAAGATGTATTTAGTTATTTATTCTAT
>OX442356.1:32308516-32311016 GCA_949357725.1 Hyperoplus immaculatus | reverse complement strand
CACACAAGGCCAAGAGAAAAATATCACGCATTGACCCCGAAAAAAATATATATATAATTGTTTTAAGGTTTAGTTTCTGTAAAGAGTGACCAAATAATATCACACATTAATAACTAATTTATATTTATATATACAGACCACTCCAAATGTTCAGTGTCTCTCGTTTGACTATTCATAGGCATATGTTTGAGTAGAATGAACATTGTGGTTTTATAATATAAACTACTGACAACATTTCTACCAAAATTCCAATGCATGTTTTGTCATTAAGAGCAATTTTAAATAAGTAATGTAGAGATGAAGATTTAAGAAAAATCCACACTGGTCTCTTCATTTTTTTCCAGAGCTGCACATATATCAAAACATTTAATTTCATAAATAATTTCCATTCAAACCAATTGAAAAAAACACATTTCTAAACTACAAACTATAAGGATAAAAATAATCTCCATTACAGACAGAAGCCATTGACTCAGAAGTTTATTCAACAGATGAATATGTTCTTCTCTCAGACCTCGGCAGACCATTCCTCGGTCAACTTGCTGAATACAGTTTTGACTTTTCATATTAAAAGTGATTTTTTTTCAAATATTTTTTCCAAAATAGAGAAATCTGTCCTTCCCCTTATGAATTCCTGGATAAACTAAATGAACTGTAGAAAGTGACTGGATCTCATCCTGTTAATAAGATGGAAATACTGTGTACTGCACTCAAGTGTCTCCGATTTATATAAAGCCAGTTAAAGCTGGGGTGGAGGATTTGGGAAGAAAATGGCAGTTGGGATAGAGATTCAAATCCAAATACCTCAACCGCTCCACTTGTTCTCTTTGGTCCCTCCCCTATGGTCCCGCCCTGACACGCTCTACACCAACAAAGTCGTGCCAAAGTGAATGGACAGTCCCAACAGCCAATAAGAACAGAGAATCGGAGCCTCGCTCTGATTGGTCAAAGTGTACAGCTCATGTTAATTTTGACCAATCAGAAATCACATAGCCCAGCTTTAAAGGTTTTGTTCCATTCAATTTGAACCACATTTGAGTCCTGGTAAACAAAGGTTCTGTATAACTCAGGACCTTGTCTTTTTATATACTGTAATTCTACAAAAAAAATAAAATCATGGCATGAAGTGATGTCAGATGACAAAACATTTGAATCCAAGATTTTTTAATTTTTTAAAGCCCAGTTGTGATCATATCAGTGCACAATGTAAGCCAGCTAACCTTTGTCACTGTCAGGGCCTCATCTATTTGAAGATAAAATCCCCTCTGCGATCCTCCGCTCGGGGGAAGTATAACACAAATACCTCCTGAAGAAAAAAAGCAATTATTGAAATCCACATGAACTTAATAAGGAACTGCCTACAGCTAACACACACACACACACACACACACACACATGGCTCCATATCTCATACTGTATAAAACATAAGGTGTATTGGGGTATAATAATTTAGTAATTTGCGACTCCAATATATGCGGCTCTTTCTTTCTCTCTCTCTCTCTCTCTCTCTCTCTCTCTCTCTCTCTCTCTCTCTCTCTCTCTCTCTCTCTCTCTCTCTCTCTCTCTCTCACACACACACACAGACACACACATACACTCTCTTTCCTTCTCTCTCTCTCTCGCACACACACACACACACACACACTCTTTATCCTTCTCTCTCTCTCTCGCACACAGACACACACACACACACACACACACACACACCTTAATTTTTATATGCTTTTTCAAGGGCTGAAGGCTCCTGTTAACTGGCTGGCTGTGTAAATTGATGATAATAGAGGGCAATAGGTTTGTTATTGTTATGGACAATGATATTTGTATTGCCAATTACTTAGCAACGTGCGATATACTTTAGCCTTTGTATCAAAATGATTATAGCCTACGTGACAATTTCTTGCTACACCATATATGCATATAAATTGGGGGCATATTCATAAACAAGCCTGTCTGCTTGTATTTAAAAAGAAAATATTAACTTATTTTTATATATATATATTTATTTACAGATGCTACGAGGAACTTTAAAATATTTCTGTAACAGTCTCAATGTTCCCTCTGATGAGCTTAAATGACATGTAACAGCAAACGAGACCATCAGTGCAAAGAATGCTATTTTTATATAGTTTTTCTTAATGCCTTTGTCATGGGTATACGCTCACCCAGGAACAACAGCTGGCGTAGTAAAAACACTACCGCTTTTGTCCAAAGGGGGCGCTAGAATTAACACAAACTGAAAGTTCCTCGGAGCACCTTTAACGTTATCGCATTTATAACAATTCCAGCAACGTTATAGGCATGATTAGATATATGGAATGATATGTATCTACAATAGATTTTGGTTAAACATATATACAATGTGTGACACTGATATGCATTAATTATAGTAGAATGGTAAATGGTAAATGGACTTGTATAGCGCTATATCTCCGTTTATCACAGACTCAAAGCGCTTTACATTGTTTTTGTACACATTCACCCAGTCACACACACATTCATA
>OX442356.1:32298516-32303516 GCA_949357725.1 Hyperoplus immaculatus | reverse complement strand
TACTTTTGACGCTGTGATTAAATTAAATGCACGACTTTTCACGCGATTTGACAGTCAGACAATGTCGGACTGAAATCACAGGAGTCGTGCTGGAGTTGTGGCGCGCGCCGTAATCTCAGTCGTTTGGTGTAAGGTGGTCTTCTGACCCGATCTCAGCCCGTCTTCTTCCCGTCTTGACAGTCCGACATTATCAAAGAGGTTTGATATTATCGCTAGTCTTAGGGGGTTGGCTCAAGTGAAATGACGTAAACACTGTCACACTCTCGCATGCACCAAGCACCACGCAGGAGGAGCGGCATTAGTCGCGACCTGTGTCCGCCTGGTGAGGCACTTATTTCGGATACTTTTTCCTTGAAGCTTCGGCTGGAGAACCAGGCTGACAGCCGCGCAACCTGAACACTCTACCATCAAATACAGGGTTAGGAGTTAAAGTTATTGGGGGACGAGATCAGCAAATAAAGATGGTCAAATAACTAAAGGAAGTCCCCCGGCTCGGAATACTGAATTAACCTTTTTTTTATTAAATAATCACTCTCGCGTTTGCGGAAATAATATTAATCTCAACAGGAATCTAGTTGTAGTCTTACAATATGAGACCCCCTTGTCTTTTCAAAATCTCACTCTGTGACTGAGAACTAATGACTAGTTGTCTTCAGGTGTGAGTTGATTGTCTTTAGATGTGAGAGGGTTTCAGTCTTCAGTCTTAAGTCTTTTAAAAGTCCTCTAGTGTAAGCCCAGCATTAATCGTCAAGTCTTTTACGCCATGCCATTTCAAGTTAAATTGATCACCGTCAGCATTAAAGGGGCACTGTGTAACATTTTAAGTAATCTATCTGCTAAAATCAATATCCTCATTCATAAATATGTCCTCATTGGTGTAAAATCACCTCTGCCAATAATCTGAATTATCCTCCCGAGCGGAGAATTACAAACTTTAATGTTACATTTTGTACATTGAGCAGGCAAGTCTTATGGTGGAATCCATGTTTTTGGAATGTCATCAGGTGCATTGTTTAAAATTTAGAATTGTTCTTGTCCTTGAAGGCCACTGTAGCTTCTGTTATTATTCAAAAGGGGTGTGGTTACCCAGGGAGCGTTGCATTCTAGAACTTTCTAGATGATGTCATTTTACACAGTGTCCCTTTAAAAAGGCATAATGACTTACTGTTAACTTAATGTCCTAATATTAGTGATTGTATTTACCATTAAGCGGCCTATTGGCTTTGCCCAGGCACCATAGAAGAAGACATATGCTTGTGTCAGCGAATGGCATAAGGGTCATTATTAAATGCCTATGGATTTATAGTTGGGTTTATGAGCAAGTCAATACAGCAGTAAAAGAGCTCAAACCAATGCTCTCAGTGCGCTGAATAGCCCGAGACACACACACACACACACACACACACACACACACACACACACACACACACACACACACACACACACACACACACACACACAGATATATACACACACACACACACAGGGCTTAACATACACACACACACACACACACGCACACACACACACACACACATAGAGCTTAACATACATACACACACACATATAGACATATACACACACACATAGACATGTACACACACACACACACACTCATACACACACACATAGACATGTACACACACACACACACACAGAATCGCCCGTCTGTGTTTGATGGTTGTCCCCGCTGTTCCAGAATTTATTTGGCAATAAAATCATGTAAGTACTACTGTATATCTGAACGAGCGCTGGATGAAAAAAAGCTAAACAAGCCTCTTCTCAATCGTCACAACACAAATGAGAGAGAAAGGCTTTTATTTAAGAGCTTGTAGAGCTGGGAAAACAAACTCTACAGCTCCGGAAAAAAATAAAGAGACCAAAGAGTCTGGATTTATTACTTCAATCTTCATCTCTACATTACTTATTGAAAATGCTCTTTAATGACAAAAAAATGTATTGGAATTTGGAAGAAATGTTGTCAGTAGTTTATATTATAAAACCAAAATGTTCATTCTACTCAAACATATGCCTCTAAATAGTCAAACGAGAGACACTGAACATTTGGAGTGGTCTCTTCATTTTCTCCAGAGCTGTATTCTCAAAGCTTCAAATCACTTGTTTATCATTTCAGGCTATAGGACAAGATAAGTGACTATTTCAAAAGGTTAATGTTAAGTTATTTTATTAGTCAATAGTTACATTGAAATGTGTCTTTCCTCATCTCCCCTCTCAAGTTCCCACACTCCAGAGGGGGTCAGAGCGCAGGGTCAGCCATAGTACAGCGCCCCTGGAGCAGTTTGGGGTTCAGAGTCTTGCTCAAGGACACAATGGTAGAGATGGTGGGCACCGTAGATGTAATACCAGCCACCACTAGTTTTACTACTAACACCCTCTTTTCCGGTGCAGGGGATCCAACCAGAGACCTCATGGTTACTGGGAGGAGGAACCAGAGACCTCATGGTTACTGGGATGAGGAACCAGAGACCTCATGGTTACTGGGAGGAGGAACCAGAGACCTCATGGTTACTGGGAGGAACCAGAGACCTCATGGTTACTGGGAGGAGGAACCAGAGACCTCATGGTTACTGGGAGGAGGAACCAGAGACCTCATGGTTACTGGGAGGAGGAACCAGAGACCTCATGGTTACTGGGAGGAGGAACTAGAGACCTCATGGTTACTGGGAGGAGGAACCAGAGACCTCATGGTTACTGGGAGGAGGAACCAGAGACCTCATGGTTACTGGGAGGAGGAACTAGAGACCTCATGGTTACTGGGAGGAGGAACTAGAGACCTCATGGTTACTGGGAGGAGGAACTAGAGACCTCATGGTTACTGGGAGGAGGAACCAGAGACCTCATGGTTACTGGGAGGAGGAACTAGAGACCTCATGGTTACTGGGAGGAGGAACCAGAGACCTCATGGTTACTGGGAGGAGGAACCAGAGACATCATGGTTACTGGGAGGAGGAACTAGAGACCTCATGGTTACTGGGAGGAGGAACTAGAGACCTCATGGTTACTGGGAGGAGGAACTAGAGACCTCATGGTTACTGGGAGGAGGAACCAGAGACCTCATGGTTACTGGGAGGAGGAACTAGAGACCTCATGGTTACTGGGAGGAGGAACTAGAGACTACTGTTTTTACCACGCCAGCTGTTGTTCCTGGGTGAGCGTAACCATGACAAAGCCATTAAGAAAAACTATATAGAAATAGCATTCTTTGCACTGATGGTCTCGTTTGCTGGTACATGTCATTTATGATCATCAGAGGAAAAATTAGACTGTTTCAGAAATATTTCAAAGTTCCTGGTAGCTACTTTAATGTTAAAACCCTCTCCATTTAGCGCGATCACTCACACAGTCAGCTAGATTATGGCATATAACAGCACGTTGCACCAAATCGTTACACAGTACATTTGTTGCAAATGAGGCTGAGTAAATGTGGACACCAGCCGAGACACAAGTGCTTTAAACTTCCATTAGAAAATCTACAGAGGCATTGAAAAAATGCTTAGAAAGCTAAGAAGTGTATTGCTATTCCCACTAGATTTTTAGTGTTGAAAACAGCATCCTATTTGGCGAGATTCTGACCCACAATCCAGTGCGTACCGGAAGTGACGTCACATCGACGGAGCCTCCATATGAAAAACAACCGGGGATGCGACGGATATACACGCAAGAGGCAAGATCAAGGCGCAATGTTATGATGAAATAAGAGAGTAAAAGTATGTCCCAACAGTATGCCTGCTGCATCCTAACTAGATTATTGTTATGGTCAGATCTATTATGTAGAATAGAAATAAGAAAGAGTGTGAGATTTGGAACACAGGGGAAGGTCAGACACTCACTCACTTGTTCACACACACACACACACACACACACACACACACACACACACACACACACACACACGTCTTGTAACTAAAATATTACTCCAGTTTCCATTTTCAGTCAACAGTTGACCTACTTGTGCATAATCGGAATTATTCCAGCTTTCTTTATGGAAAAAAATAAATAAAATGGCTGCTCTTCTTTTATGGTTGAAATGATTTTAATAACTGGATACAAAGCCCTTCTTCATCTCAGCAGACCGAGGCAGTGACGTATCGCCTCTGCACTGATAATATGAGCTTGAGATATCCCCTGTGTTCCAATTCTCATACTCTTTCTTTTATTCTACATGCTACATCTGAGCATCAAACTAATCTAGTTAGGATGCAGTATGCTACACTTGGGCCATACTTTTACTTATTTATTTCATCATAACATTGCGCCATGATCGTGCCTCTTGCCAGTGTTTAGAGTTAAAAGGTGCAGTCAGTGATTCTGGAGAACGCTTGTTGTCAAAATCACGTTTTGTCAAAATCAGTGAATATATCCTCATGATCCGCTACCTGTCTGTACTGTGTGTGTGCGGTGAAAAAAATATGGTTTTAATACACATACTAGCCTCTGTAAACGGACATGTAAACAAACGTTATCTAAAATTAAAGGGGGCCCATCTGACAAAATGCTGGTTTACAGAGCCTATGTAATATTGGACAAATAGCGGATCATGAGGAGATATTCACTGATTTTATAAAAAAATTATTTTAACAACAAGCGTTCTCCAGAATCACTGACTCCACCTTTAACTCAGCCATTTCCAGATACTCAAAATTCACACATAAAATATCACTCCAGTCTCCATTTTCTGCTAACTGTTGCTATGAAACGTGCTTGTGCATAATCGGAATTATTCCAGCTTTCTTTATGGAAAAAAATAAAAATAAAATGGTCGCTATTATTTTATGGTTGAAATGCTTTTAATAACTGGATAAAAAGCCCTTCTTCATCTCAGCAGACCAAGGCAGTAACTTATCGCCTCTGCACTGATAATATGAGCTTCAGATCTCATTCCCCACAAACACTAACCACAGTTAGTTAGTTCGCAGTTAGTGTAAAGTTAAAGGTGTAGTCAGCGATTTTTGGAGAACGCTTGTTGTCAAAATCAGTAA
>OX442356.1:32291016-32293516 GCA_949357725.1 Hyperoplus immaculatus | reverse complement strand
TAGAGGGAAGTAGGGAGGCAGGAGAGGTAGATAGTGAGTGTGATCCTGAAACAGAGAGACACGCTGAATGAAAACAAAGCACACACACAAGTGAAGTGAGTCAGAAAAGCCCTTCACTAACAGACAGAGAGCGACTACCTGCCAAAGTGGTCGAAACAACGATTTGTGGATGTGTGTGTTTGCTTGCGTGTGTGTGTGTGTGTGTGTGTGTGTGTGTGTGTGTAGGTGAAGGACAGCATACACAATGTTGAGTTGATGAGGAGACTGAAAGGCTGCTGTGTAGTGGACTGGTAAGAAGAATGGGATTTATTAATTGTGAGCTATATAAAGCTATTCACTTCACATAGACACAGAAAGACACACACACTCACACACACACACACACACACACACACACACACACACACTCACTAACACACACTTATTCACTGCATCTGAAGTACTATATAAATATATCAATTCATTTAAAAAATAATGTATATAAAAAAAGCATAAAAAAATCGATATTGTCTTAAATCAGAAAGATATGTTTTCTTCAGGATAAGTTTGGTTTATCATCTACAACTTGTGTGTCAGTCGGATCACATCACAACGTTCTAGAATGCGATGCCCAGTATCTCCCAGATGAATGAATTAATGAATGAATTAATGAATGATTTAGTCCATAATTAATCATCCGCCGCACAGCTCTGGAAAAAATCAAGAGACCACTCCAAATATTCAGTGTCTCTCGTTTTACTATGTATAGGCAAATGTTTGAGTAGAATGTCAAATTTTGGTTTTATAATATAAACTACTGACAACATTTCTACCAAATTCACAATGCATGTTTTGTCATTAAGAGCATTTGCAATAAGTTATGTAGAGATGAAGATTTAAGAAAAATCCAGACTGGTCTCTTTTCTGAGCTGTATTATGCCTAACAATATGACATACAACCCAAATTAATAATTAAAAATTTCTAATGGACATTTGTCATTCATCGGTGGCAGTTGTGTGTCCCACTTGTCCTAGCAACCATGATAAACAGTCATATACATCATGCCAAACATTATATAAAATGCATAATTCATAAAAAAACAAGCTTTAAGTATTAAAGAAGCACACACACACTCACACACACACACACACACACACACACAACACAACACACACACACACACACAAGACACACGCACACACGCACACACAGCTTGGCATCCATAAATGTCAAAAGTGCATCTCTGTCTTTTCGAGTAATGAACATGGGTCCGTCCTCTTACTCAATGTACTGAAAACATGGCGTACGTGTTGAATTATGTAGTGTATGGATCGTAGCCGTGGTTATAAAGTGTATGCCCTTGTAAAGAAAGGTTGAAAAAAAATCAATAAATCTAGCAAGGACACACAAGATAATGCATTTATTTTATGTTTTTACTCTGGACTAAGTTTGCAGTAATACATGTATTGCGGAAAACCCACAACATCCATCTCTGTCTCTGGCACACAATCACTGCCATGTTAATAGTCTGAACACACACACACACACACACACACACACACACAATATAATATAAATATAATAACATATAATATAAAGTCCTTTGTACATAGTACAGCCATTTACAATATGAGCAACAGATTCAAGTTGATGGTCTGAGTGCATTATACAGTATGGATGGTTGTGTGCAGGGTACCATAGTGCCAGGTTGTATTTAGTAGGTGGCACCTGCAGTCTGGCTTTAGCTGTGAAACAGAGGATGTCCTCACCGACAGCAGCATTTGTGTACATGGAGTGTGAAGCAGAGTGGTTGGCAAAGTCCAGGCATGCTAGCTTCCCCTGCATTCTGAGTCCAGTCCAGTGTTGTTTGGTCTCTGCTTGCTTTACGTGGAGGAGGAGTCTCCTAGCTGTTGTGTTCTGTAGTGTGTGTTTTTCCTCATTGTAATTGACAGTAGCCTTGGCTGTTACAGATGAGTCTGTGACAACTGCATCAGATGGCTGTGGTGCTGTGTGTGAGTTATGTTGTGTCCATTCCAGTGTAACTGTCATTCTGTTGCACAGATCATTTAGGTCCGACCGGACTCCAAAGCCTGCAGCCTGTGTGTCCAGTTTCCCGCTCCTCTTCCTCCTGAAGCCCAGGAAGCTGTCCTGGCCTGCTGGGGCCAGGGGCACCTTCCTCTTCCTCCTGAAGCCCAGGAAGCTGTCCTGGCCTGCTGGGGCCAGAGGCACCTTCCTCTTCCTCCTGAAGCCCAGGAAGCTGTCCTGGCCTGCTGGGGCCAGAGGCACCTTCCTCTTCCTCCTGAAGCCCAGGAAGCTGTCCTGGCCTGCTGGGGCCAGGGGCACCTTCCTCTTCCTCCTGAAGCCCAGGAAGCTGTCCTGGCCTGCTGGGGCCAGGGGCACCTTCCTCTTCCTCCTGAAGCCCAGGAAGCTGTCCTGGCCTGCTGGGGCCAGAGGCACCTTCCTCTTCCTCCTGAAGCCCAGGAAGCTGTCCTGGCCTGCTGGGGCCAGGGGCACCTTCCT
>OX442356.1:32268516-32276016 GCA_949357725.1 Hyperoplus immaculatus | reverse complement strand
TTGCTGACAGCCACACAATAAGTTTGGCTTCTGTGTCTATTAGAGGAAGTGGGAGAATAATAGACTAAAAGGATGCAAGATAAAAAGGCAAAAGACGCACACACACACACACACACACACACACACACACACACACACACACACACACACACACACACTCATACACAGAGTAAGTCACACACACACACACACAGAGTTAGTCACACACACACACACACACACAGGGATGCAGACGAGACAATAACAAGTCAGCAAGCAGCATTTGAGATGTGGGCTGACACACACACACAGATTTGTATGGCTATACTTGTGAGGACATTCATTGACATAATGCATTCCCTAGCCCCTTACCCTAACCCTTACCATCAAAACTAAATGCCTAACCCCAACCCTTACACTAACCCTAACATAAACCTAATTCATACCTGAACCTTAAAACCTAGTGTTAACCCTTAAACAGCCCTTTGAAGGCCTGTCTCGAAGTGAGAACCGGGCAAAAATGTATCCACTCTTAAAGTCTAAAACTCAAATTGGTTATCACAAAAATAGTTGTGTACACACACACACACACACACACACACACACACACACACACACACACACACAGGGGGAAGCAGACAAGACATTAACAAGTTTGTGTCTCTTCGGGGGAGATGCGACTGAGTTCTATTCACTCTACCTTCCGTGCATCAGACTGACTGCGGCCCCACAGTGCATATGAAACCGTCAACTATGTGTCATGGAGCCGCACACCTTTTGTTCAGCTGTCACACCCACACACACAGTCAGATAGAGAAGGCAGAAAGACACACACACAGACAGAGAGAGAGAGAGAGAGAGAGAGAGAGAGAGAGAGAGAGAGAGAGACCACGCACACACACACACACGCACACCATGCACAGACAGAGACGGAGAGAGAGACACACACACACACAGAGGAAGACACAGACACACACAGACACACATACAGAAGACAGACACACAGAGAAAGACACACACACACACAGAAAGAGACAGACACACACACACACACACACACATACACACACACACACACACACAGAGTCAGTCACAAACACACACACACACACTGACTGATTCACTTGCTCTCTCAAATACTCATCTTCACATTTATCTCCCACTTTCTTACACATGAATGCAAACCAACTGTGACCATAAAATAAATTACTTTTCTTTTCAAACACACACACACACACACACACACACACACACACACACACACACACACACACACACAAACACACACTCTCTCTCTCTCCCTCTTTCTCTCTTACACACACACACTGTCAGAACAGAGAACAAAGCCTTACTGAAACACCTCAGTTTTACTAATAACATATTATGTGTTCCCTTGACACAAGTGCTGAACAAGATTCCTCTCTCACTAACGTATTAATGGGGGACACACACACGCACACACACACACACACACACACACACACACACACACACACACACACACACACACACACACACACGATGGCTTGGGCGTGAATGCTTTATGAAACAAGTTTGCCCAGTTGTCATCAGTTTGCTATTCTTAGTATGAGGGCGAGATGCTGCACGTGAATAGTGGAAACCATTTTAACTTTCTACTTTTATTGATTTTTTCAAAAAAATGTGTTGTTGTTGTTGGTTTAAAACCACTATGTACAGGTCCTAAAATGCTTTTTAAGATTAAAAATGTATCGTCAATCAGACAATAAGAAACATATGAACACATCCTTCAGTAATAACCTTCAGAATGTTGCTAAGAATGATTATAGAAAATGCGAAATAGACAAAAAATATCAAAACTGACCAGCCCTTGAAAAAAATGCAATGTGTTTACCTGCTTTGTCTCGCGATCAATGCATTAAAGCTGCAGTGTGTAGAATTTTGGGTTTTATTTCCTAGCAGATTTCGTAGAAAGTAATTATAATATCCATTAGTACATTTAATTTAGTGCATAATAGCTGAAAAAAATTGAAAATTATTTTTTTTTTTCCCTTAGAAAGGGTCTCATATGTGTCCATATTTCTGCATATGTTGGACCAAGTCCTAGTGCCGCCATATTGAAAGTGTCATAGTTGGAATGTCATCAGGTGCATTGTTTAAAATTTAGAATTGTTCTTGTCCTTGAAGGCCACTGTAGCTTCTGTTATTATTCAAACGGGTTGGGGTTACCCAGGGAGCGTTGCATTCTAGATCTTTGTAGAACTTTCTTGATGATGTCATATTACAGACTGCACCTTTAAGCTTCAAAACATGGATGTGTTTTTTTGTTGTTGTTGTTTTTTTTAACCTTTATTGATACAGGTAAATCTCATTGAGACCGGAGACTCTTTTACAAGGGAGACCTGTTCCCATTCACACTTTAAGCCCAGTTCACAACAAAGATTCGACTTGCAACTAGACGGTTTTAGAAGGTCGCGGGGGAGAAGTCGCAGCATGTTGGGTGTTGCAGCGCGTTGCAAGGAGTCGCAGAAGATTCAACACGTTAAAACTGCCAGGTCCAGTTTTAGAACGTCCCGGCCAGCTCGTTGCAAGAAGTTGCATTTGCGTCTCGTTGCCAGGAGAATCTTTGGTCTGAACTGGGCTTTACCATTCACACACACATCCATACACCGATGGCAGCAGGCGAAGTATCGACATTCACACGAGGCACAAGGTGGGTGAAGTGTCCTGCCCAATGAATACCCATCTCAGGATCGATGCACAGTGCATTAACCTTCAAAACATGGATGTGTGTGTGTGTGTGTGTGTGTGTGTGTGTGTGTGGCTATGTCTGTGTGTGTGTGTGTGTGTGTGTGTGTGTGTGTGTGTGTGTGTGTGTGTGTGTGTGTGTGTGTGTGTGTGTGCGTGTGTGTCTTTGTGCTTTTACATATTTCTGATTCACAAACAGCCATTAAAAAGGTGATTGGTGGCCGATTTCTCCAAACATCAATAAAACAGAGTAGCAAGGACATTATGAGAAACACATAAATCAATCAGTAAAATGTCTCGTTACATGCATTATGCAGAAATGGCCGATTCAACCCCTAGTTACATCACAAGGGTCAAACGTGACCTCACTGGATAAGTATTAATTATACTGTTTGCAATAAATAAAAGGTCATCATTCAGTATTTCAGGTATTCCTCAGTTATTTTGTTTAAATTTTTTGTTTCTTAGATTATTTAATTAAAAACATATTATTTTGTGTCAGCAGCCTTATAATGGACAACATGCTGCAGGTCAGAAATAACCTGTATTATTTCCAAATTTTATCTTTACCATTAATATCTTGCATTTGATCAACATAAATCAATCAATAAAGTGTCTCGTTACATAAATTATGCAGAAATGGCCGATTCAACCCCTAGTGACATCACAAGGGTCAAACGTGACTCAACTGAGTTTTTAGTATGTATATGTTTTGCAGTTAATAAATGACATAATTCAGTCATTCCACATTTTGGGTATTTCTTGTTAAATTTTTTCTGATCATCTCAAATAGTTTTTGTATTAAAAAAATATAATTTTGTGTCAGCAGCCTTATAATGGACAATATACTATAATAATAATAATAATAATAATAATAATAATAATAATAATAATAATAATAATAATAATAATAATAATAATATATTTATTGCATTAATATCTTGCATTTGATCAACACAAATTATTTTTTTTGCCGTTAATTGGCCCAAACAATAACACAATTTATTTCTATTTTATGAACTTTCAGTGTGTGTTCATTCTAGCGCCCCCCTTTGGACAAAAGCGGTAGTGTTTTTACTACGCCAGCTGTTGTTCCTGGGTGAGCGTATACCCATGACAAAGGCATTAAGAAAAACTACATAAAAACAGCATTCTTTGCACTGATGGTCTCGTTTGCTGTTACATGTCATTTATGATCATCAGAGGGAAAATCTCACTGTTTCAGAAATATTAAAAAAGTTCCTCGAAGCACCTTTAATTACACCGACAGAATCATAATGTGCCACTTAAAGGTGCAGTGTGTAATATGACATCATCAAGAAAGTTCTACAAAGTTCTAGAATGCATCGCTCCCTGGGTAACCCCAACCCTTTCGAATAATAACAGAAGCTACAGTGGCCTTCAAGGACAAGACCAATTCTAAATTTTAAACAATGCACCTGATGACCTTCCAACTATGACACTTTCAAGATATGCAGAAATATGGACATATATGAGACCCTTTCTAAGGGAAAAAATAATAATAAAAAAAAATAAATCAGCTATTATGCACTAAATTAAATGTACTTATGGATATTATAATTACTTTCTACAAAATCTGCTAGGAAATAAAACCCACAATTCTACACACTGCAGGTTTAAAACTAATTTATAAATCAATCGGTGGGACTCCTATCACCAAACTAAATGACCAATGAGAAGGAACCCAGACTAGACAGTCATTAAGGCAGTGTGACTAAAGGCTAGTGTCCCGCTGCTTGGCTTTCTAGTGTCTAATGAGCCATGGTGTGTGTGTGTGTGTGTGTGTGTGTGTGTGTGTGTGTGTGTGTGTGTGTGTGTGTGTGTGTGTGTGTGTGTGTGTGTGCGTGTGTGTGTGTCCACCGAGACCGTGTTGGGGCCATGGTGTGTGTGTGTGTGTGTGTGTGTGTGTGTGTGTGTGTGTGTGTGTGTTCACTGTGTTGGGGCCATGCACTCTTAACTGATAAGGTCTGAACCCTATGAGCCCACAAGGGGAGACTTATGCTGTTGATTTATTACTCAATATGAAGTCTGGATACCTGTGTGTGTGTGTGTGTGTGTGTGTGTGTGTGTGTGTGTTTACTTGTGTGCGCTTGTGTGTATGTGCTTGCGTGTGTGCGTGTGTGCATGTGTGTGCGCTTGCATGTGTGTGTGCGCTGTATAGGGCCTATCTATCTAAACAGGTGATTTTAGCAGTGGATTCAGGGGAAAATGTGGGTGATGAAAGTGAGTGAGTAACACTACTTCAGAAACAACTATCCATGGTCCCTTAAAGCTGCAGTGTGTAGAATTTTGGGTTTTATTTCCTATCAGATTTTGTAGAAAGTAATTATGATATCCATAAAGGTGCACTGTGTAATATGACATCATCAAGAAAGTTCTAGAATGCAACGCTCCCTGGGTAACCCCAACCCTTTTGAATAATAACAGAAGCTACAGTGGCCTTCAAGGACCAGAACAATTCTAAATTTTAAACAATGCACCTGATGACATTCCAACCAACATGGATGCCTCCATAAGACTTGCCTGCTCAATGTACAAAATGTAATATTAATATTTGTAATTCTCCGCTCAGAAGGATAATTCAGATTATTGGCAGAGGTGATTTTACACCAATGAGGACATATTTATGAATGAGGATATTGATTTTAGCTAATAAATTACTTCAAATGTTACACAGTGTCCCTTTAAGTATATTTAATTTAGTGCATAATAGCTGAAAAAAATGTTTTGAATTATTATTTTTTCCTTTAGAAAGGGTCTCATATATGTCCACATTTCTGCATATCTTGGACCAAGGCCTAGTGCCGCCATCTTGAAAGTGTCATAGTTAGAATGTCATCAGGTGCATTGTTTAAAATGTAGAATTGTTCTTGTCGTTGAAGGCCACTGTAGCTTCTGTTATTATTCTAAAAGGGTTGGGGTTACCCAGGGAGCGTTGCATTCTAGAACTTTGTAGAACTTTCTTGATGATGTCATATTACACACTGCACCTTTAAGCACAGAACCTCACCTTCCAATATGTATAGCTCCATTTGGTAACGCTCAATAGGTCAACAACTGAAGACTGAACGCGTTGGGCAATTCACAAAAGGCGAAGGTGTGTAAATGATGATGAAATGATTTAAAGGTGCAGTGTGTAATATGACATCATCTAGAAAGTTCTTCAAAGTTCTAGAATGCAACGCTCCCTGGGTAACCCCAACCCTTTAGAATAATAACAGAAGCTACAGTGGCCTTCAAGGACAAGAACAATTCTAAATTTTAAACAATGCACCTGATGACATTCCAACTATGACACTTTCAAGATGGCGGCACTAGGCCTTGGTCCAAAATATGCAGAAATATGGACATATATGAGACCCTTTCTAAGGGAAAAAATAAATATTCAAAACATTTGTTTCAGCTATTATGCACTAAATTAAATGTACTTATGGATATTATAATTACTTTCTACAAAATCTGCTAGGAAATAAAACCCAAAATTCTACACACTGCAGCTTTAAACTGATTATTTTTTTTTTATTATTATTATTGTCTTGGGTTTTGTTCTTAATTTCTTTGATTGTTTTGCATTGTTTTTTGTTTTTTTCTCTTTTATACATATGTTTTTTTTTTTTTTTTTTTTTTGTGCGTGTGTGCGCTTGTGTGCTGATCTGCTAATATTAATATGTAAGTGTATTTTGGGTGTGGCTCTCTATAAGCCTGTACAGGTTTCTGCCACACCCACACATGTATTTTTAATTTTTTGTACTACATGTTTTTTTTAAAATCTATTCTGTATGTGGAATAAAATAAACATAAACATAAAATGCAATGGATAGGTGAAAACTAGCCCGGGTAAATGGAGTTTTTGAACTGAAATGGAGATAGTTTTGGGTGTTGTTATGTGGGAACAAATGGGTAGTAAATTGAGTTCCTTAAGCGACCAATAGTGTCAAATAAGGGGGAGCAGTTAAAGCCAGAAAGATGCTTCTGCTGCCTAAAAGTAAGTGTGTGTGTTTGTTTTGCTCATTATTTTATAACAAAATGATGCTTTCTTGGCCAGGACACTCAATTGGAAAATATATTTTAATCTCAATACGTTTCTTGTCTTGTTAAATATACCATATTGAATTTTGCCCTGAGTGGGTGGGAGTCATTTTTCACTTTTCAACAAAATATAACGCCTATGAGTAAGTGGTATCTCGAACCATGGTGTGTGTGTGTGTGTGTGTGTGTGTGTGTGTGTGTGTGTGCGTGTGTGTGTGTGTGTGTGTGTGTGGTGTGTGTGTGTTTGCGTGTGTGTCTTGGCGCGCATGTGTGTGTGGTGTGTGTGTGTGTGTGTGTGTGTGTGTGTGTGTGTGTGTGTGTGTGTGTGTGTGTGTGTCTTGGCGCGCATGTGTGTGTGTGTGTGTGTCTTGGCGCGCATGTGTGTGTGTGTGTGTGTGTGTGTGTGTGTGTGTGTGTGTGTGTGTGTATGTGCGCGTGCATAATGATGGTTTCTTGAGTTTATCTTTCACTAATGAGAACAAGTCTAAGCCAGTCCTTTCCTCTGTCAGTCATAACTAATATATAACGCAGAAATAATAAGGTGGGCTGAGTAGCTGAGTAGCTGAGTAGCTGAGTAGCTCAGTAGCTGAGTAGCTGAGTAGGTGAGTAGCTGAGTAGCTGAATAGCTGAGTAGCTGAGTAGCTGAGTAGTTGAGTAGCTGAGTAGCTGAGTAGCTGAGTAGGTGAGTAGCTCAGTAGCTCAGTAGCTGAGTAGCTCAGTAGCTGAGTAGCTGAGTAGCTGAGT
>OX442356.1:32249780-32254780 GCA_949357725.1 Hyperoplus immaculatus | reverse complement strand
CATGGGTACGTTCACCCAGGAACAACAGCTAGGCGTAGTAAAAACACTACCGGCTTTTGTCCAAAGGGGGCGCAAGAATGAACACAACCTGAAAGTTCCTTAGAAGCACCTTTAAGCCTAAAAAGAAAATTGTGTCTTTGCTGAATTTCGATAAAATCAATCTTGAATCGTGTGCGCTGCTGAATGTAATAACCCAGACACACTGTCCCATATGTTATTTATTTATTTGTTTAGTTTGTTCCAAATATTTGTTTTATGAGCTGTGGGATTTGGGACGTTTGTTATTTTGATTCATAAAGTTACGCCATCGTGTCATAACTATTTCTTTGAAAAATTGAAAAGTGTCTTGTCTTTTGTCTGTTCCCCAGAGATATTGTAAATCCATCACTGGTACTAATATATTTAAAGCTACACTCTGGAGGTTATAGTTAAAAAATGTATTCTTAAACCTGCAGTGTGTAGAATTTTGGGTTTTATTTCCTAGCAGATTTTGTTGAAAGTAATCATAATATCCGTAGGTACATTTAATTTAGTGCATGATAGCTGAAAAAAATGTTTTCAATTATTATTTTTCCCCTTAGAAAGGGTCTCATATATGTCCATATTTATGCATATTTTGGACCAAGGCCTAGTGCCGCCATCTTGAAAGTGTCATAGTTGGAATGTCATCAGGTGCATTGTTTAAAATTTAGAATTGTTCTTGTCCTTGAAGGCCACTGTAGCTTCTGTTATTAACACACACACACACACACACACACACACACACACACACACACACACACACGCACACACACACACACACACACACACACACACACACACACACACACACACACACGCACACACACACACACACACACACACACACACACAAACAGAGTAGCCCGAATAAAAGTCAAATTATCATCTGTGTGCAACTACAACAAAAAATAATTTCAAATATTTCTTTAAGATGTCATAATCCACCTTCAGCAGCCAAACAGACAGTGGGTATTGTGTATAAGCCGCCATGTTTCCTTGGCGAAGTTAGTGTGAGTGTGTGTGTGTGTGTGTGTGTGTGTGTGTGTGTGTGTGTGTGTGTGTGTGTGTGTGTGTGTGTGTGTGTGTGTGTGTGTGAGAGAGAGATGTCCTCTTCACTGGAGTGTGTAACTGTCACCTAATTGAACTTTAGCTGCATCAGGCGCATGAAGCTGAGATCTCATTAAAGCAGGAGGCTTGAAGGATAGATCTCTCTCTCACACACACACACACACACACACACACACACACACACACACACACACACACACATATATCTGGAGTTTAATTGCCAGCGCTTCTTTATAATCAGATTAGCTGGAGAGAGCAGAGGGAAGCCGTGATAAGACAAAAGCCGTGATTGAATTAAGAGACGCAGCAGCGGGGGGCGACACACACACACACACAAGGCAAGGCAAGGCAAGGCAAGTTTATTTCTATAGCACAATTCAGACACAAGGCCACTCAACGTGCTTTACAGGGGCAAGATTAGAATACACAATACACATTAGAAGACATTTAAAAGCCAATGAAAAGAAGTAAAACATTTAAATAAAATAAAAATTGCAGGTTAAAATGGAAACAGAAAAGTCTTCAGACTCGATTTAAAAGAACTGAGGGTTGCAGCAGACCTCAAGTTTTCTGGGAGTTTGTTCCAGATATTCGGTGCATAAAAACTAAAAGCTGCTTCTCCTCGTTTAGTCCTAACTCTTGGGACTGTAAGTAGACCTGTCCCAGACGACCTAAGGGCTCTGGACACACACTACTTAGGGGCACTTTACACGACAACACGAAACCGTGCAAACGCGGAAAAATTCCCGCGGTTGCACTATATCATTTACAGGAAAACAGCAAACGCAGGCATGAAACCGCAGGTTTTTGAGATCACCTCCCAGGGAGGATTTTTTGGAAAACTTAACGGTTTTGGTTTCCTGTAAACACCGAAACCATTTCCCCTGATAACGCTGACGTCACGGCTCCACCCTCACACATGCGTAGTCTATAACATTTGCTGTCAAAATGGTCAAAATACCCACAACACAAGCGAGTTATAAAGTTAGAAGACAACATGAACGGTGTCTCCACGGCACCATCACTGTGATCAGCGGAGAGTGACGTGCAGGGCTAAAATATAGCCTAACACTCGCCAATTTAGTCTAAGCGATTAGTAAGTTATTGAGACCGCCGGCCACTTTGTCAGGGGAAAGATTTGTGCTCTGCCGGTTTTTCTAGCCAAATAAACGTGTGTAGCTTCTATGCCAGGGCAGGGACACGGCTCTCTCTACATTAAAAAACACTATCCATAGTTCAGCAGCGCGCAGCGGTTAAGTTACTGTTCAACAAAAGGAGCATTAAGGCTACGGCTTCACAGTAAAAGCATTTCACTGGCTAAACATTAATAGCATTTCACTGGACACACGTGAGTTGACTTTTATTTTGAAGTACGCCTAACAGGAAGGTATCCGCTCACGAAGCCCCTTCACTATCAGCAAGTCTTCTGTTTTTACGAGTTCAATGCGGTGACATAAGAGGACAGCAAGCTTGTCTTTTACAATATTTGTAACCCCACGCTTACACCAACCGCTTTATGAACGTTAGTGGCATTAATTTTCGGTTACAGTAAGGTTTTATGCATCAAATTGTACCGGAAGAGCTATCTACTAGGCTGTGTCACCGCTGACTATTGGCTTGGCATGGCTGCTGCACTGCTACTACAGCGATTTCGGCCCGTTTCCTCTGAAAACATGTGTACGGGTGAAGATGTCAGATAAATTGTGTCTGAACGGGGTTTTTTTTTAAACCAAAAACTGGAAAACTGTCACGTTTTCACAGTGTAAAGTGCCCCTTACTCTCTCACACACACACTACCACACACACACATATACACACACACACACACACACACACACACACACACACACACATACATACACAAACACACACACACACACACAAACAGGAAGTGGAGAGACAATATTATGAAGCTATGAAGGATTTAGAGAAAGGAAAAAGTCAAGTGCGTGACTTAAGCCTGGTTTTCACTGAGCAATTTGGTTCGGCTCGGTTCAGTTAGGCTCTGTACGCCTTTAGACACTTAAAGACCGACTTCACTGGTGGGAACATGAAGGTGTACTGAATTCTGAGATCCTATGTAGTATAAATGTGTGAACATTTTTATTTATTTTTTTCTTGATTTTTGATTTTTTTTTTGTTCATCCTAGCCCAAGAAAAGGCAGAGGTTTTTTTGTGTTGATATTATTGTTATTCAGAAAATACACCATTTTTTTTGCACACATACACAAACTTAAAGACCTACTTCCCCAGTGGGAATATGAAGGTGTATTGAACTCTGAGATCCTATATAGTGTAAATGTGCAAACATTTTAGAAATCGGTTCATCCTAGCCTGAGAAAAAGGCAGAAAGAGTGTTTTATGGTCTCTCTGTCTAACCCTACATTTTCCCATGCATGACATCACACATGGTAAAATGTAGGGTTAGGATTAACAGGACAGCTAGGCCAAGGGAAGACTGAGGGAAGAAAAACCTCATTCTTTATATTATAATAGCGATTTTATAATGATAGAAAGCCGGTTCCGTATGGATGAAGTATTCCTTCAAGCCTCGTTTCATATAAGTGCTGCTGGTTGGCCCGTATTTATTTGTGTTGTCACTGTCGATTGCCCCCAGTGTTGAAATGAAACCAGGGTTGTGTGACAGTGTTGGCTAGTACTTGGGCATTGTTGTTGTTTTTATTATTATTGCTGGGTTATCGTTATGGCAACAGAACTGTCCGCATCTGGAGAAAAAAATGGCGGTTATCAAAGTCACTCATCCTGCTGATATTGAATCAAGATGTTTGTTATTGTTTGACCAGTCAGACAAATAAATAAAAGCTGGTCTCTCTCTCTCTCTGTGTGTATTACTGGAATGGACGTGAACCAATATGGATAAGTGCTTCTATAGTGTTCACCTGGGTTCATTTTGATGTTGTAGACAGCAATATCTCAGAGGTTCAGTAATCTCTGGATAGAATAGAATAGAATAATTTTTATTTATAAAAGGGGAAGAGGGCTCTATGCAAAATATGTTCTCAATAAGCTTTGGAATCTAATATGGTGTAAAAGGGAAATGAAGATTGTAACTCTGGCTTTATCTAACATCTAAATTTATGTTTTAAGGAAATGTTATAACGCATAATTAGTTACATAATGCCTAATGTTCATAGCTATTTAAGCATTCCAGAACAGAACTGTCATGCAAACAAATATTGTTTTAAATATCAACTTATCAACTTGATTTTTTTAGTTTTTTTTTCCAGACATATCAAAAACAACACAAAACAAAATGAAAAGCATACACTTACGTATACACTTACAGGAAGAAGTATACACTTGGAAAGTGTCATGAGGATATTTCAACATTAAACCTGCAGTGTGTAGAATTTTGTGTTTTATTTCCTAGCAGATTTTGTAGAAAGTAATTATAATATCCACAAGTACATTTAATTTAGTGCATAATAGCTGAACATTTTTTTTTTAATTATTATTTTTTCCCTTAGAAAGGGTCTCATATATGTCCATATTTCTGCATATTTTGGACCAAGGCCTAGTGGCGCCATCTTGAAAGTGTCATAGTTGGAATGTCATCAGGTGCATTGTTTAAAATTTAGAATTGTTCTTGTCCTTGAAGGCCACTGTAGCTTCTGTTATTATTCGAAAGGGTTGGGGTTACCCAGGGAGCGTTGCATTCTAGAACTTTGTAGAACTTTCTTGATGATGTCATATTACACACTGCACCTTTAAGTTAACAATTTGTGTCTCACCTTGAAAGTAGAAAAAAGTAGACGGGGAGTGAGACACAAGATAGAAAGAGAAATACTTTTGAAGGCATGTCGTGACAAAGTCAAACTGAGCACAGTGTTCTTAACCTTTGGCACAGGCCTTCATATGTCACTCACTGGGGAGACCCCGATCATTTTCCA
>OX442356.1:32229780-32234780 GCA_949357725.1 Hyperoplus immaculatus | reverse complement strand
AAGGGTTGGAGGTTCGATCCCCGCCCTGCCACCTGTGTCATAGTTGTTGTGTCCTTGGGCAAGACACTTCACCCACCTTGCCTCGTGTGAATGTCGATAGTTAGTCTGCTATGTGTGTGTGAATGTGTGTGTGAATGGTAACATGGGAAAGGAAAAACAGGTCTCCCTTGTAAAAGAGTCTTCGGTCTCAATGGGATTTACCTGTATAAATAAAGGTTAACAAAAAGTTCTCAAATACATTTCTCCCCAGTTCTCAAACAACTTCTGCATTTTTCGTACATTATTTTCCAAACTAAGCCCGCCTGCAATTAATGATAATATCTCTCATTCCTTAAATGTTTGCTAATTATTTCCTTAATCAATTTATTTTAATGTTTTTATCTGAAACATTTTGAGAACACAGCAGTTGACAAATGCCCAAGGGGACGTTTTTAAATTGCATATTTTATTTGACAAACAACACAAAGCCTAAATATATTGCATTTACAATGATATAAGACAAAGAAAAGCAGTATTTTAATTTTAATTTTAATTTTGTGAAACTGGGACAGCAGAACACTTGGTGCCGACTGAAAAAAAAAAGTTAATTAAATATGGAAATAGTTTATAATTAATTTATTTTTAACTTAATTCATAAATTAATTGTTTCAGCTCCCTGCTAATGGTTTTCTACAATAACCAAATGTTTGAGTTCTATGTAAGCCGTTAAAAAAACCCTCAAATAGTTTCACTTTTTATCTCTCATTGCCAACCGCTTTGCTGCTCTCATTTCACAGCTCTAAGGACTCAGATTTGATCAGCATAGTTGTTGTTATTATGTTCATATTGTGCTACAAATGTTTCATCCAATTTGTTTAACAAAGTTGCTGCTACATTAGCGCTTCACACACACACACACACACACACACACACACACACACACACACACTATCTCTACAAAAAGTGACATGCCATGATATGATTCAATTAAAGCAATCGGACCTTGAGGACATTTTTGGTCGTTTTGAACATGACCAAGATATTTTAATGCTCGACTTCTTTGTGGTGAAAAAATCGCCCCCACGCCCGTTGGCATGGCTACACAGCATCACCTCAACATTACATAGCATGAAATGACACTCATGTGTGTGTGTGTGTGCTTGTGTGTGTGTGTGTGAGTGAGTGAGTGAGTAAGTGTGTGTGTGTGTGTGCTTGTGTGTGTGTGTGTGAGTGAGTGAGTGAGTAAGTGTGTGTGTGTGTGTGTAAGTGAGTGAGTGAGAGATAGAGAGAGAGAGAGATAGAGAGAGAGAGAGTGGGTGTGTGTGTGTGTGTGTGTGTGTGTGTGTGTGTGTGTGTGTGTGTGTGTGTGTGTGTGTGTGTGTGTGTGTGTGTGTGAGTGTGCAGTTGAAAACACAAGCGGACACCTGTTCAGCTCCATAAAACCAACTCACTGTGAAAATCCTGCAGGTGCGATTTGGTCTTCACAAATTCTACGGCTAGATAAAGTTGTTTGAATTTAATCTGACTGGATTATCTGTGTGTGTGTGTGTGTGTGTGTGTGTGTGTGTGTGTGTGAGAATGTGTTTTTTATGATTTACTAACTTGTCATGTACATATTTGTCTTGAACTAAACTAGCAAACATGTCATGGTTTATGAGAATCCATTTCTCTGCCTCTCTGCTCACTTCCCAATATCTGGGGTCTTGTAGAATTGTTATTGGATCAGTGACTGTTTCTGTGTGTGTGTGTGTGTGTGTGTGTGTGTGTTTTTGTGCGAGCCTGTGTGTGTGTATGCCATCCGTACGTGTGTGTTTGTGTGTGTGTATGTGTATGTGCGAGCCTGTGTGTGTGTATGCCATCCGTACGTGTGTGTGTGTGTGTGTATGTGTGTGTGTGCGCCTGTGTTTGTGTGAGCCTGTGTGGGTATGCCATCCGTACGTGTGTGTGTGTGTGTGTGTGTGTGTGTGTGTGTGTGTGTGTGTTTTTGTGTTTTCGTGTGCCTGTTAGTTCCTTCCCCAAATAAAACCTAGTTCAGTATCTCAGTATTAATCCACTACACAGCATAGTGGGTTTTACAGCCCAAAGCCCTTTCTTGTCACTACACACTCGGGAGATTTAACACTATAATCTGATTTCCTCAGACAGTGAAGCAGTGAAAAGTGGATCGGAAGACAGAAAGCACATCCAGAAGTTACAGGGATCACGTTAATGCAGCTACGGATATCATCTGAAAATAGCCCCAAGTACAGACGCGAATACAAGGGGAAGAAATGCTCCAATGAGGCAGAATGTTAAACTAGCCTGGGTGTGTGTGTGTGTGTGTGTGTGTGTGTGTGCGTCTCAGTGTGTGTGTGTGTGTGTGTGTGTGTGTGTGTGTGTGTGTGTGTGTGTGAGAAAGAGTGTGTGTGTGAGAATAGTGTGTGTGGTTGTGTGTGTGTGTGTGTGTGTGAGAAAGAGTGTATGTGTGTGTGTGTGTGTGTGTGTGAGAAAGAGTGTGTGTGGTTGTGTGTGTGTGTGTGTTTTTTAACAAGCATATGAACATTAAATTGTGTACGAATGGTTTGTGTGCCCAACAATATAAACGTCTAGAACATACAGCTCTTGCAAAAATGAAGAGACCGGTCTGGATTTTCCTTCAATCTTCATCTCTACATTACTCAATGGGAAATGCTCTTTAATGACAATATTTTTGGGGGGGAATTTGGTAGAAATGTTGTCACTAGTTTATAGTATAAAACCAAAATGTTCATTCTACTCAAACATTATGCCTCTAAATAGTAAAACGAGAGACACTGAACATTTGGAGTGGTCTCTTCATTTTCTCCAGAGCTGTATAGTACACTTCTTTGAAAGTAATCATGTCCGATTATTCTTTTAAATCATTAGTTTGACGAGAGAATGCCAACTCAAGGTCCTCGTACTGGCTTTGTCCACAGCCAGAAGAAAGACTTGCTGTCAAGTCCCATAACTAACATTGTTCTACTCTGTCTAAATACATTAGCCCTGATTTAGTTAACTGCCAAAAAGACACACACACACACACACACACACACACACACACCACACGTCCTATAAGACTATATTTAGCTAAACAAACATGGCAGCCGTCTTTGATAGTGACGTTGAAGTCTATTTCCTGGGACACTCGTAGCTACACTTGTTATCTTGCCGTGTGCTGCAAATTTATTAAATTATCATGGTGTGATTTATTCAAAAGCACTTGACAGCCCTTGTTTACTTTAAAAAGAGTTGCAGCTACGCTCTGTTTACCTGCTCAAACACACATGAGTTGAAAGATGGAGTCAGTGATTCGAGAGAACGCTTGTTGTCAAAATCACTTTTTGTCAAAATCAGTGAATATCTTCTCGGGATCAGCTACCGCTCCATATTGTGTGACTGTGAACTGAAAAGAAAGTGTGTTAAACCTGCAGTGTGTAGAATGTTGGGTTTTATTTCCTAGCAGATTTTGTAGAAAGTAATTATAATATCCATAAGTACATTTAATTTAGTGCATAATAGCTGTAAAACAATTTTTGAATTATTATTTTTTCCCCTTAGAAAGGGTCTCATATATGTCCATATTTCTGCATATTTTGGACCAAGGCCTAGTGCCGCCATCTTGAAAGTGTCATAGTTGGAATGTCATCAGGTGCATTGTTTAAAATTTAGAATTGTTCTTGTCCTTGAAGGCCACTGTAGCTTCTGTTTTTATTCTAAAGGGTTGGGGTTACCCAGGGAGCGTTGCATTCTAGAACTTTGTAGAACTTTCTTGATGATGTCATATTACACGCACTGCACCTTTAATACACAGCTTAGGCTCTGTAAAATTGTATTCACACAAAGGATATGTGAACAAAGGGGACTACCATAGATAGCAACGTGCCTGTTTACAGATACTAGGCTGTGTATTAACGTCAGATTTTTTTTTTCTTCGGTTCACACAGTACAGAAAGGCACAGCGTGTGTGAGTGAGTGTGTGTGTGCATGAGGGAGCCACTTTAATGGCAGGTTGGGGCGGGTTATATGGGAAGTCGAGGGCACTGGACAGTTATTACACAATTCCCAATCAACCCTGGAGTCATCAATCAGGCATCCATGCAACACACACACACACACACACACACACACACACACACACACACACACACACACACACACACACTCACACAGACACACACACACACACACACACACACACTCACACACACACACACACACACACACACACACACACACACACACACACACACACACACACACACACACACACACACACACAGACACAGAGGCCCTGGGGCAGTAACACTTCACCTAACCCTCCTCCCATGTGTGTAGTTAGGTTTCTAAACACGTCACTCCTTATTAACTACTGTGTGTGTGTGTGTGTGTGTGTCTGTGTGTGTGTGTGTGTCTGTGTGTGTGTGCCTCAGATTAGACCCTGCTGAGCGCTCTGTAATGATGTGTGATGTGTTTGAAATACAAAATAATACGGAGAAACAGAAGAGAACGGTGTGTGTCTGTGTGTGTGTGTCTGTAAGAGAGTGTGTGTGTGTGTCTGTAAGAGAGTGTGTGTGTGTGTCTGTAAGAGTGTGTGTGTGTGTGTGTGTGTGTGTGTGTGTGTGTGTGTGTGTGTGTGTGTGTCTTAGAGAACATCACAGTGATGGAGTTAAAGGCAAAGGAACAATGGAAGAACAAAAGCGAACTAATGAAAACTAGGAAAAGGAACCAAGCTGTTTTTTTTACAAAACCAAAGTCGAGTAAGATGAACTGATTCAAATATTAAGCTATTAACTATCTACCATTGTTATAAATCCTTAACAAACTGCTAACAAACACTTAACAAATCATTAATAATCATTAATTAAGAGTTTACTAATGATCTATTAACAAGTTACAACGGATAGTTATTATAAAGTGTTACCAAAAAAACATATGACAGTATAAAAGCTTGGTTGAAATTATGAATGGAGGCTGAAATTCAGAGATGATATTAATTCATTTTTTAGAATCAGTTTGAAATA
>OX442356.1:32169780-32224780 GCA_949357725.1 Hyperoplus immaculatus | reverse complement strand
TCCTCGTCTGCTGTTTAAACTTAAAACCTTTATAACCATCCACTAGTCCCTTGTTTTTTGTCATGCAATCGTAGTTGCAAGAAAGCCGTATTTTCAGTCTCCTTCTTCTTATAAATATTTTAAAAAATGTCCATCTCTCAAAAGAATATTTGGGCTTTTCCCCACAGAGTGAGCTTTCAGATTCCCTGGAACACATATAACATCCAATTTAAGAACAATGTTCCTGCTTCAAAAAGCTGTCGGCACATATTTTCATTTGAAAGCAGAAATAAAACAACACTTTTGAAGACCCATTGTACTCACACACACACACACACACACACACACACACACACACACACACACACACACACACACAAACACACACAAACACACACAATAGACGCCTGATGTATTCTTGCTGACTAACAATTGCCTGGCTAGTTCAAAGGGCTTCTATCATTTCTAGTACATTTCGGATGATGCATTTTATCCAATTAAAATAGACAGCAGTCAGAACACTGTGTATATATGAAGGGAACGTTGTTTTTCTCAGGGATAAATGGACGTCAAATTAAGATGAAAATTGTGTTTGTCAAAGTGTTGAGGAAGGCGAAAAAACAAAAACTATTTAAAAAGTAGAAAATATAATTTAAAAAAAATACTTTTGCGTATAGTTTCAACCAGTGGCTATTGTATCATCATAGCCTTATGTGTCGGTCTTAGACCCCGTTTCCACTTGGCATTAACATCTGACTTTTGTAATCGGATCACATGAACAAAGCTTTAACTACAGGTGAAAACACTCTCAAGACGCATTGAGATCGGATCACAAAAACCACATTCGGAGGTGGTTTACGTCGCTTGTGTCCGATGTGTCCGCTTTCATTTGGTAGTGGAAACACCAATGTGACTCTTGTCCACTTTAGGGACCTCCTACTCAACTGCTGCCCCCTGCCTGAGTTAAAAGTGCATCACTGGCGTTCATGCAGCTTTTATAGAAGCCTCATGAACGTTAGTTGCATCCGCCAGTATTGCAAATGACAAGCTTTCTGTCCTCTGGTTTCATTTCTCTGCGTAAAACTGAAAACACGGAGAGCTGCAAGGCAACGACTTCCTGTTCTTATCCGCTTAAAAATAAAAGTCAACTCGCGTTTGGCTAGTAACAGGCTTTTAATGTGAAGGCGCACAGGAAATATTCTGTTGGCACGTAAAGTAACTTAACTGGATAAAGCCGTGTACTGGTGGTGGTGACAAGAGTGTAGCAGACGTTAGAAAAGCCGCCCGGCAAACACACATCTTTCACCAGCCAAAGTGGCGTAATAACTTACTCGCCTAAGAGTTTTTACTTTTATATACTATCTATGATATTTCCCGCATTTGGCGAGTGTTAATGTGGAGCCCTCTAAGCAGTGTTGTGCATCGCTCCTCCTTGTCTAAATGAGACAGTAGCCTATCTCTTCAACCTAGACTTGTAATTATCTTCGCATGTAATGCATTTTAATAGCAAATGCGATTAAAACTGTGGCACTGTACAGCCCTGTATGTTTACTTGTTTGAACCCCACCGGTTACAAACAGCAATGCAAACGGAAATGATGTGCGTGTTGATTTAAATACAGCGCGGGTAAATGGAACCGGATCACAAGTAGACAGAGAAGTCACATTTGAAAATACAAGTGGGAACTCACGGACTGAGAGCTGTCCACTTGTAACCAGATTCAAAAAGTCAGATGTTAATCCCAGGTGGAAACAGGGTCTTACACTTTTTAATTTGGATTGATAAATATGCCTAATATAATAATAACTCTTCTCAGCTGCTTAGTATCATGCAATTAACTCTTTAAATTACATACACTGAAAACAAAAAATGACAGATTTTGTTCAGTGTCGTTAAAAGTATATCACGGATTTCGGTTTACAAGGGCTTTGAGAAGTTAACACTTTGATAATAACATATGCCTTGAAGTCTATTATAAAAAAAAATTCAACAAATAGTTATTATTATTTTTTAATTTGCATATTTTGATAAACAGAAGTAGTAATTGGAGCGATGTCTATCTCCCATTGAAGCAATAATAACGACAATAATAATAACTGTCCGAGATTTTTTTTTTTTTAAGATTTTTTTTTGGCATTTTCAAGCTTTATTAGATAGTACAGAGTTGAAATGGGGAGACAGAGAGGGGGGGGGGGGGGATGACCTGCAGTAAAGGTCCACGGGTTGGATTTGAACCCGCTACCACTGCAACGAAGGCTGGAGACAATATGGTACGCGCTCTATCCACTACACCACCGGAGCGCCCCTGTCTGAGATTTTAAAGATACACAAAGGGAACTAAGCCCTCTGTCGCAGAGGAGAACGTTAAGCTGTTTAATTGGATCAGGAAACAGAAGAATTGTTTACTATTGTTGAAGCTTAACAAGATCTCAGAGACAATCCCTGCATTACAAATCACATACTCTTTCTTTTTACTACACTACACACTAAAGTACAGAAGAGTTTTAGGGCCACAGGAGGCGGAAAAAATCAGATAGGGAAGATTTTTTTATCATTATGTCGAGAAATGTCAAGAGTAAAGACGAATGCTCCAAAATGCTATTGGAGTTAGTGGGGCAAATTTGTATATTCAGCATACTACAATTGACGTGCATGTATTGGGACATCCTAAATCTTTTTCTGGCATACTAAATAGTAGGGAAGTATGGGGATTGGAACACAGGGAGACACTGAGTCAGAGAAAGATAATTCATATTGAAACGGTAAAAAGGAGACAGCTATAAAACATAGGAAAGGACAGGGACTTTTAAAGCAGTAAAAAGTGTCTAAAATACTACATTTCAATAATCAAAGTCAATATCTGTTGCGTATTTCTTTCTTTCTTGGCATTCAGTCTGTGGAAAACAAAGGAAGAATTTCACTGTATGACTGAGAACACGTTTCTTATTGTGCATATGACAACTAACACTTTGAATCTTGAATAATGTTTGAATGTGGCACATACGTGAGGGGGGAAAAATGTATTGAAATTAATAAAGTTTGAATTTTGGCCTTGACTGTTTGGAATAAAAACTATTGCTACAATTCCTCCCATGTAAAAAAAATTAAATAATCAATGCTTGTGCCTCAGATTTGCATATAGATCTCTGTGTGGACAAATCTCTATCTCTCTATATTGCTCTCTCTCTCTCATTCTCTTTCCCTCTCTCTCTATCACTCTCTGTATCACAATCTCTCTATCTATCAATCTCTCTCTCTCTCTGTTTCTCCTAGAAAGCAAAATCTTCTAACCGGTGATGCAAGCTCAGACCGAGAGATGGCAAGACTCATTACGGGCACAGGACCTTTAGTCTCCCTCTTAAATTAAAAACTGGAAGAATCCGAAAGCAGAAACGTACACTGACATTTTCAACAAGGAAAATACAAAAGGAAATGAATTGATACACGTACAGTATATAAGCACGATAAAGGTGGAGTCTGCGATTCTGGAGAACGCTTGTTGTCGAAATCCCTTTTCGTCGAAATCAGTGACTATCTCATGATCTGGTATATTTTGGCCATACTGTGTGTCTGCTGAAATAGAAATCTGGTGTTAATACACAGCCTAGGCTTTGTAAACTGGTATTTAGACAAACAGGGCCCACCGTACTACCTAGCAACATGCCCGTTTCATTGTAAATTAATCTATATAAGCAAAGTGTGGGCAGGCATAAATTGGGGCGGATATGCCTCTCTTTCACACACGCACACACACACACACACACTCCAATAAAACACACTAACACACACTCCAATAAAACACACTAAAAGTCCTTTTAATCTGTAGCTATTTATCTGTTTGCTTTTATTTGTATTGTCTATTAAAAGCGATTCCAAGGTTTCCTCTTATTTCAATGTACTTGTACGTCCCTGTAAAGCTCTCTGTGTGTGAATGGGGCCATATAAATAAACCTGTACTATATTGCCTTTAACATCTTTATTTGACAGACCAATTGAACTGTTGTTAATATAAACTACTAACACTGAAAAGGCCGAATTGTCTCGCAAATAACATTTGATTCAGTACAGACAAAAAAGTAATATAATGCATTTTTTGAACCTGGTCTCTGCTTGGAGGCAGCGGGCTGTGTATAATATGACATGGAAAAACAATTGATCTTTATTAAAGCTGCAGTGTGTAGAATGTTGGGTTTTATTTCCTAGCAGACTTTGTAGAAAATAATTATAACATCCATAAGTACGTTTAATTTTGTGCATAATAGCTGAACATCTTTTTTAGAATGATTATTTTTTCCCTTAGAAAGGGTCTCATTTATGTCCATATTTCTCCATACCTTGGACCAAGGCCTTGGCGCCGCCATATTGAAAGTGTCATAGTTGGAATGTCATCAGGTGCATTGTTTAAAATTTAGAATTGTTCTTGTCCTTGAAGGCCACGGTAGCTTCTGTTATTATTCAAAAGGGTTGGGGTTACCCAGGGAGCGTTGCATTCTAGAACTTTCTTGATGATGTCATATTACACACTGCACCTTTAAACTTACTTTATTTTTTCATTAAAGAGATGACATGTAGTTGGGCATCCGGGTATTTTTCCGCATACTAAATGTGACCACAAGTATTGGGACATCCTAAATCTTTTTTCTACCAAACTAAGTAGCAGAAAGTATTGGAACGCAGTGTGTTAATCAACTCGGGAAGAAAAAAAATATCGTTCAAACCAGCTACATTAAACATGTTTGTGTCTGTTAAACTTAATACACGTCAGAATCTCCCACAATGCACTGGGGGCAATCTTCCTCTGGTCTCATAATCATTTGGAAAGTTAGATGTTCTCAGCCGCTTGTCTCCATTGTTGCGCGATGAATGCAAATGAATGCATCGTCTCTCCCGGGATGTTTAAATGGGCCACGAAAATGACTTTACACACTTCAATGACTGTCAGACGGTGTGTGTGTGTGTGTGTGTGAGTGAGTGCGTGTCTGTGTGGGGAGAGGGGGGGGGGGGGGGGTCAGGGGCAAACAAGGATACATGAGAGGTTTAGGCAAGGCAAGGCAAGGCAAGGCAAGGCAAGTTTATTTATATAGCACAATTCAGACACAAGGCCACTCAAAGTGCTTTACAGGGGCAAGATTAGAATACATAAAACACATTATAAAACATTTAAAAGCAAATAAAAGAAGCAAATAAAATGAAAATTGCAGGTTAAAATGGAAACAAAAAAGTCTTCAGACTCGATTTAAAAGAGCTGAGAGTTGAAACATTAAAGGTGCAGTTTGTAATATCTGGGTATTTAGTGGCATCTAGTGGTGAGATTCTGGAGAATTTACAGACGCGACGGTGGTCTTCAAGGTCAAGAAGCTAGTTACTGCCTCAAGTGGTGCCACACACACACACACTTGGAATTGGCTTGCTAGCATTTTCAAATGCATTTTTAATTGCCTGGTTTACACCAAAGTGCGTCAATCTAGCTTTCCCCATAGTGGTCTTCATTTTCAGTCTTGTTATATTGAATGGTGATGGTTGCTGTTTGAGGCAATTTGGTTGATGATAATGTGTCTATCGTGTGTGTGTATAGGTGTGTGCAGTGTGTGTGTGTGTGTATAGGTGTGTGCAGTGTGTGTATAGGTCTGTGTGTGTTTGTGTGTGTGCAGTTTTTTCCCACATAACATTCAGCCCTTTCTTCAACGGTTGGTGAATGTAGAATTAATGTTAACTTTGTCATTTTTGATCCAAAAAAATAAATAAAAAATGCAGATCGTAAATAAATTAAGATTTATAAATAAAGTCCTGTCGTCCCAAAGAAGTATTCATATGAGAACAGTATGTCTTTACTCTCCCCATGATGCTGAATACATAATACACGCAAGTACAAGTTGCCGTAAAAGTTTTATTTTCCCCCACACACACACACTCTGTATCTCTCTCTCACACACACACACACACACACACACACAAACAAATACTTTCTATCACACACACACACACTTTCTCTCTCTCACACACACACACACACAAACACTTTCTCTCTCACTCACTCACTCACGCACACACACACACACACAGCAGGGGAGTTCTTGAGTTTTGTTCTGTTCTAATGGTCCTATGTTTAAAACTGTCACCATGGCCACAGCGGTGAGCCTCTTGCGACCTAAACAATGTTATTTCGGTCTCTTCAGATGATGTGTTTCTGCAAATAAATGTGAAAATAATGGGAATGTAAAAAGCTATCGTGTCGTTAACAACAAACTAGGCACACGAGCGGGGACAGCCCTCGCCATAGGACACCTATCAACTATTCTCACTCAAGTTACTGTAAGACTTTTTTACCATTGTATTAAAGACATAGAACAGTGGGATTTATTAAATATTCAACAGCACAAGAGCAAATTGAAAATCATATGTGCAGTGAATTTTGCCCACGCTGTTCTCTTAGTAGTAAAATAATCTGGAATATCTTTTTGAGTGTTGATAAAAAAATATATATATATAAAAATGTGCAACAAAAGAATAATCAGTCATATCAGAATATTTAGCATCATCAAGTGGTGAGATTTAAGATGTCAACGCTCCCTTGCTAACCCGTTCCCTTTGGGATAATTGAGCTACAGTGGCCTTCAAGGACAAGAAGCTATAGTTACTAAAGATGGCATCATCCACCACTGCCTCAAGTCTTTCCACAATATTAAGTGATGAGGTGAAGATGTGTTTAGTTATTTATTATATAGTACTTCTTCTTCTTACACACAGACTCTTGAATATTATAATCCATTTCTACCTATTCTGTTCGGACAAATGGCAATAAATTCTACACACTGTACTTTAAAGTTTGGTTTCAGACAGAAGAAAGACCCGGGTTCGAATCTCGCCCGGGTTAGATCTTTCCATGTCTTCCCCTCTCTGCCCCATTTCACCTTTGTCTCTATACAAATGCGTCTAGTAAAACAAAAATATCAACAACAACAAAAAAATACATAGAAAAAAATGCATCAAGAAAATAAGGACAAGTTCCTTGCGTATAGGAAATTCTCTTAAAACTATACATAGATTTTTCTGCTTGGCAACACTCCACTCACTCTTGCAAATTTGCTGAGACGTCCAAGAAGCTTCAGGATTACATTTGTTGAGTAAATGTGCATTAATCAATTAAAGTTAAATAAACTAACATTAAGCAAGACATTTAGCTGACATGTTATCAATTCATAAAACTTCCAAAAGGCTAGGACTTCTCATATGCCAGTTATACTGTTAACAAAATGTTCTTCTCTCCAAACTCTTAAAGCTGCAGTGTGTAGAATTTGGGGTTTTATTTCCTAGCAGATTTTGTATAAAGTAATTATATCCATGAGTACATTTAATTTAGTGCATAATAGCTGAACATTTTTTTTTGAATTATTATTTTTTCCCTCAGAAATGGTCTCATATATGTCCATATTTCTGCATATTTTGGACCAAGGCCTAGTGCCGCCATCTTGAAAGTGTCATAGTTGGAATGTCATCAGGTGCATTGTTTAAAATTTAGAATTGTTCTTGTCCTTGAAGGCCACTGTAGCTTCTGTTATTATTCGAAAGGGTTGGGGTTACCCAGGGAGCGTTGCATTCTAGAACTTTCTTGATGATGTCATATTACACACTGCACCTTTAAAATACACATAGATTTTTCTGCTTGGCAACACTCCACTCACTCCTACACATTTGCTGAGGCGTCCAATAAGCTTTAGGATTAAAAACTGCTTCTAATTGACTAAATGCTGAGGCACACATTCACAAGTTTATTTTACATTCAGCGAGACATTTAGCTGACATTTTATCAATTCAGATAGCTTGCAGAAAGGCTATAGGACAATTCACATGCCAGTTATACTGTTTAAGAATCCAAATATATTTGTGCACATTATGCAAGGCAAGGCAAGAGTGTTTTAGGATGTCACTTTAACGGATTGACTTTGTTAAGCTCTTCAGTTGTTGACACTGGGGCTATAATTAACTTGACACTGCCAGATAACTATATGTGTGTGTGTGTGTGTGTGTGTGTGTGTGTGTGTGTGTGTGTGTGTGTGTGTGTGTGTTTGTTGAGTTAATTCCTATTTGGATGCAAAGTTTTCATAAAATGTAATGTGCACATTGAACAGAAACATAGCTGAGAAAAAGGCCCATTAAAAGCAATCTTGGACAACGCTTGTTGTTGAAATACGTTTTTTTTAAATCTGTGAATATCTCCTCACGATCTGCTACTTGTCCGTGTGAAAAAATACAACATGAATACACAGCCTAGGCTCTGTAAACTGCTATGTAACCAAGGGTGTGTAAACAAAGGGGCCCATCGTAGTTAAAGAGAATCACCTTTACTTGTAAAGGTGGGTGCGCGCGGGGTCTGTGAAGGAGATGTAGTTAGCTAGTTAGCTGGTAACGTAGCTAGGGTTAGTTCTAATGAGCTGTACACAGCAAAAACTGGAGTGTTGAAATTTAATAATAATTAATTTCAACTTCCCAAGTGTTACTTTAACGGGGTCTGTTAAGGAGGCGTAGTTAGCTAGTTAGCTTGCCGTCATATGAGGTGGAGGACTTTTCCCCTCCTGAATCCCCTCAGGGAGAGTCTTATTTAGTCGAGGCGAGGGTCTTGGTGGTCCCGAGCCCGACCAATTCAAACCTCTGGCTCCTCCAGCCCCAGTATTACTACCGGCATCTTTTACAGAAATGCAGGTCCAGGACCGAATGAGGGCCGTCTCTGAATGGTAATGTAGCTAACGTTAGTTTTAATGAGCTGTACTTCTATGTGGCACCTACGTTAAATGTTGAGCAAACATCAAGAGCGACAACCTAAATGATTTATGACCGGACATAGGTGTTCGTCCTCTGTCTCTTTCCAGCAACGGCGCTCATGATGCCTGGTATGGCGCAGCAGCGCTTAGAAGTTTCCAGCCTCATTAGCCTGAGGAAGACCGATACTGACGTCTCTGTTTTTATTAATGCTTCTGAAAATAAAAGAACATCTGCTGCTGCAAAAAAAAAGGTCTTTGTGCGGGAAGTGCGTGTCTGCCCCCAATTGAACAGTTGCTATAGACATCTGGCGTACCGTAACATCATCAGTTGGTGCTGGGGACACCTGGGCCAGCACGTCCGTGTAGTGTTAGGGGCCGTGTCCACCAAAAGCGTTTTTAAAAGGCGGAGCGCCTATCTGCTATGCATTCTCTATGGCAGGACGCGCATGCAGCGCGCCTTTTAAAAAGCCGCCCGGGGCGCTTAAACGAAGCGCGCGCCCCCAGTTGAAAGCAGTTGAACTTTTGAAGAAAAGAGCTCCACGTCATCGGCGCTTTTTTCGAACGACCAATCAAAATCGAGGAGGAGACGAGGCTAAAAGTATCAACAGAACACAAACTGAAACATGTCGGACGAAAGCTTAATAACAGCTGTGAGTGAGTGCCCGGTCCTGTACAACCTCACTTTAAAGGCGTATCATGACCAGACAAAGCGCAACCAGGCCTGGCGGGACATTTCAGCTGTGCTGGGCGTTACAGGTGAGAACTATTAATTATTTATATTATTATCATGTTTATAAATGATATTATCACATTTAACTATTAGCCGTTAGGTACAAACTGCCACCCGTTTACTTGCTCTTGTGTTTACAAACTACGGTAGTAAAGTAAGCTAACTAAAATTTCAGTTAGCATTAACGTTACTGATAGGTAGGCTTGATATTAACCTTGTAGGTTGTGTGAATTGCTAATTGTAGAGACACAATCTTGTATCAACAGCTGAAGTGTCCCGCAAGAAGTGGAAATACTTGCGGGATAAATATTTGAAGGAGAGGAAGGCAGAGAGGGACAGGAAAAAAAGAGGTGGAAGTATATGGCAATCATGGGCTTCCTGGAGCGCCATGTAAAGGAGAGGGTGACATCCAGCAATATGGATTAAGAGCAGGGAGATTATAGCCAGGAGATAGCACCGGAGATCTTGGCCCTGCTTGCGCCCATGATGTCTCCCCAACGAGAGGTAGGCTACTGGTAGGCCTATAACAAAAGCTAGTAGCCTAAAACATATGCTAAAAATATACCCTAACATACTAGTGTCTTGGCTGTGAATAAGACTGAGCTTGTGCTAAAGGAATGACGATATGATGATGTAATTACCCTATTAAAACTTGTAAACAGACACACATCATATAAGATTCCTTTTATTTAACCTTTATTTTGTTCAGGGAAGGCAATTGAGAGCAAGACCTCTTTTTCAATTCAAGTATTTTTAAATGAGAAGATGAGGCATTGATAACACATCTAAGTAAAGTCTTCCTGTTCAAGGTTGAAAAACAAGACTTGTTTCTGTATACAAATCTACCTTTCCCTTAAGGTTTGTGTTAGGTGAAGCCAGATGCAGAGATATTTATAAGAATTCACCATTTTAATTTGCACATTTTAAACAAACAAATGTATGCTTTCTTTAACAGGTGGTGGCTGAAAGTGAAGAGGAGATATCTCCTCCCTCTCCCAGTCCGCTGCGGACACCTCTCCTCCATCTCCTCCCACTACCTCTACGGTGGCTCTGGTCACACCGCTGCGTCCTGCACCACGGAGGAGACAGCTGGAGCAGCCGCTGTCTGCGTTCCAGAAATCCATCATGTCCTCTATTCAAAAGGAAAAGGAGAATGCAGTGGCTCTTGACGAGGATGAGCATTTTATGCTCAGCCTCGTCCCATCGTTGAGGAGGCTGTCGCACCATTCTGTTTCCGTTTTAACCTGAAATTTTAATTTCTCATTTTGAATTTTTTTTTGTTTATTTATTTTGGAATGTGTGCTCTATACTTGATGTATTTTGTTATTGCTTATGTAAAGCACCTTGAATGGCCTTGTGTCCCAAATGTGCTCTAAAAATAAACTTGCCTTGCCTTGCCTTACCAAAAGAAGGCCCAGGCGCGCATGAGGATGCAGCAGGTCCTGTACGATGTGGAGTTTGGAGAGTAATGAATTTGTAATCATTTTCTATTTAGATTTAGTTTAAGCTTCAAGATGTTTTTAAATGTGTACATAATATCTTTGAATAATTTTCTAATGAATCAGTTAATTAAACATATTCATGCTAAGACAATGTTGTTTTGTTTCCATTACATTAGGTAGCAGATACATAATGAATGCTCTGATGATGATGGAGGTGTTAAAGGTGTGTTTTTGTCTTCAGAAGTAATCCAGCATACAACATGAATGTTAGATTGATTTAAGAAATTTAATTATTAGTTTTGGTTTTTCGCCTTTTTTGATTTAAATATATATAAAAAATATCAACTAAATTCCATCCTGCCAAGTCACTCGACCAGGCAGAGATGAAAAATAGCGGTTGACGGTCTCCCTCACTGCGACCGCTTCCCTGGAAGCGTTGTTGCTGCCGACCTATAACATGTTTTGCATAAATTTGCAAATTAACATTCTGTAACACACAATGGGGAACATAGCACTTTTAGAATATAACTCTGGAATGTCACCGTTTAGAGGAAAAAGGCTCATTTCAGTCTCAGACACACACATGATCAGTAGTATTATTTTATAACCTCCTGAACTCAGCGCAGTATCTATCGGCAACTGAAAACGACTACAAGGACCATAGATATCAACCAAGGATGTCTACACTGCCAGAGTTACAGAGGTCCATCTATCTATCAATCTATTTGTTTTTCTTATGCTATACCTCATAGACTTACACAACCGCACATCTTTTAAATTCTTCAACTTTTTTCCCCCATTCGAGATGCCCACTGAGCCAGGCACCTACCTCTCTGTGTTAGACATTAACGTCTACGGAGATTTGGTCGCTTATTCAAAGCCGGATAAAGACAATCGAAGAAAGCATCCTATCCTTCCTAGCAGCATCATTTTGCAAAAGGAAAAAGAAGATTTGGACATTTCTCTGGTTCTTCAAAGCCTCATGGAGGAAGTGGCCCATTTAATGTTTGTGTTGTCGTCTGTCTCGACAGGAGCATCATGTTGAGAAAGGAAAAAGATGAATTGGACCTTTCTCTGTTGACTCAAAGCCTAACGGAGGAAACAAGGGATGACAAAGACATAAACGAAGAGATAGAAATGACTTGTAGACCCTCGAGCAGACTGAGCTATTAGTCCGTCACATACACACCAGAATGGGAGAAATACGATAGTGAGGACGAGAGAGCAAGACCAGGTTGGATTTTTTTTATTTTTCAATGAACGTGTGTGAATGTGACTGCCATATATAGCAATTTGAGTGACCATACAACAAGCAAAGCGCTATATATGTGCAATAAATGTAATAACATTAAAAACTTTCTCGCCCGTTTTGTTTTATTTTACTGTGTCCCCATAAAAACGAAATTATTGCACCATTTAATTCTTGTGTTTTCGTCTGTCTGGTCAGTAGCATCATTTTGCTAACGGAAAGAAAGACGCTCAACATTTCTCTGGTTCCTCAAAGCCTCGTGGAGGAAACAAGGGATGATAAATACATAAACGAAGAGATAGAAATGACTTCTAGACCCTCGAGCCGTCTCAGTGACCTGGAACTTCGAAGTCCACAAGTCCGAACTTTGCGTACTTGGAATTGAGAAACGGCTCAGGTCTCCTACACACCTGACTGGGAGAATTACAAGCACTTTGAGTGGCCTTGTGTCTGAATTGTGCTATTGAAATAAACTTGCCTTGCCTTGCCTCGCCTTGCCTTACAACAGTGAGGACGAGAGAGCAAGAGCCGGATTGGATTTTTTTCTTTTTCAATGAACGTGTGTGAATGCATATATGGCCATTTGAGTGGTCTACGACTAGCAAAGAGCTATATGTGTGCAATAAATGTGATACTATTTTTAAATTATTAGGGGGCCAAGCCCGAGAAGGGCAAGGGACCGCGGAATGCAGAGCATCGCGGTTCCATGACAATGCGGGGCATGGAACCCTATTGATTTAGTAGGAATTATTATGCTTATTATTTGGAGTCGCGTAAAAGTGGTGCTGCAGCCCAAACCAGACAGTGTGAAGTCATGCCACTTGTCGGGCTTATCCAGGTCCGTGCCTGGTACGCAGACACAAAAATTCAGACATGCCAACCACTAGGTGGCGCTACAGCAAAGGACAACGCGTTTTGGGCTATAACTTCCACACCGAAAGTCCGACAGTCAAAAACTTTATATCCACAGATGCCCACAAGTCAGCTGCATCTTTTGAGATAGGCCACGCCCATTTGCGTATATATAGATTTTTTGCTACATGGCAAAAACTGTGTCAGTCACCAAAACACACTCCTCCTACAGTTTTCGCCCGATTTGGACGAAACCAAAAGCATTATGCTCTACCGACTCCCACGAGCAAAAGTTATATAAAGAATTTTTCTACGACCATCGGAAGACCAAACGCTAGCGCTTTAAAGATTCGCGAAAATCCGTAAAAAAAAAAAAAAAGAGGGATTTTCTTGAAACTCAAGGGAGACTATCATCAGGCATACCTGAGTCTATACAAAAAAACCTGGCCAAGAAATTCCTATGTATGCCGGACTTATTAAAGAAATTAGTTTTGCACTTTCACTTCCTGTTTCGAACTATTTGGCGGGAAAATTCAAAAAAGTGGAAAGGTAGAAAATTTCATTTTGCTCATAACTCCCCAACCAAACATCGCACATTCAAAAACTTGACATCCACTTGTTTGGTACATTGAGCTGCATCTTTCTATCTAACGCATTTTTGCGAATGTCATCCATAGGGGGCGCCAAAACCACGAAACGCAAATAAAACGCGTTTGGGGCTATAACTTCCACACCAAAAGTCTGACAGTCAAAAACTTTACATCCACAGATGCCCACAAGTCAGCTGCATCTTTTGGGATAGGCCACGCCCATTTGCGGGTGGGAATTTTTTTCGCTACATCGCAAAAACTGTGTCAGTCACCAAAACACACACATTTCGGTCTATAACTCCCACACCGAACATCCCACATTCAAAAACTTTACATCCCCGGATGCCGTGAAGCGAGGGGCCGGCGCCGCGGACGACGACGCCCGATCCCGAGTTGCGTGGGACGGCTTGGCCCCCGTCCACACCTGCTTGCAGTTCTAGTTATTATTATTATTATTTTTTAATGGTTTTCACCAACAGTATGATTTGGACAGTGACAGAGAGCTGCTTGCGCTGTTTAAAACCACCACTGCACCACCATCGCCTATAAAGTCCAGAAGTCAATACGACCGAAAAAGAGAAATTCTTACGACCTCCCTACGAAACCAAAGACGGACGTGCCAAAGTAAGACTACGCATTGTTATGCTATGCTAGTCGTATGACCACTCAAACCTCACCTTTTCAAATTTGCTTACCCCTCCTGATCTTCCCATCCCATTTTAGTTTTTAATTGAATTGACTGTACTGTATTTGTCTCATTGTACGGTGTCCTTGAGTGTCATGAAAGGCGCCTTTAAATAAAATGTATTAGTATTTATCAGTATTATTATGAAGGAGGAAGACCTCTTATAAACAGAGGCGCTCTCCAACTCTCTCTGGGACCGTCAGAATTTAATGTAGACCTGAAGAGATGGTGAGAATCCAACCAGCGACCCCCTTTATCCTGGCAGGGAAATCGTAATATTAATTTACCACCTTAACTTAACTGTGTGATTGCCATATATAGCAATTTGAGTGGTCATACGACTGGCAAAGAGCTACATTTTATTTGACTTTTCTTTTGCCCAATAAAACAAAATTATTGCGCGATTTAATGCTTGTGTTGTCGTCCATCTGGTCAGTAAAAAACTCTGTGTGTTTGTGTGTGTGTGTGTGTTTGTGTGTGTGTGTGTGTGTGTGTTTGTGTTTGTTTGTGTGTGTGTGTGTGTGTTTGTGTGGTACTTATATGGATAATTCACTTCAGTAACTTCAAACAGTTTTACCACATTAAAAACATTTGCTTTCCGCTCTAAACACTCATTCATATAACCTTTTTTTCTCGTATACATTTTTTTTTTAAATTTCAGAATGGAATCCAAGATGAGCGAGAAGGCCAGACCTTTCAAGGTGCTGTGCCTTAAACAGACCACAAAAGCACAGAAATGGGACATCAGCCCTGAAGAAGCCAAGCCGGTGTACTCCCATCAAAACGTCACTGCTGCCATATCGGATGGCAAACGGGCCTTTACAGTAACTCTGTTTAAAGAGCTGGCCACCATCTTGACAGAGGAGAACAGCTAAGGTACCGTTCGTACCCTGTTCCAACCCCAATGTTAATGTGCGTACTAAACCTGTACTGTCGCTTTAAGAAACTTCCGTGATTAGTGACGTATGTGCAGCGCCAAGCTCAGTCTGCGCTAACCTAACTGAGTGGATGTATGTTGTTGTGTTTGTTGTCATAATTGAGCATGTAATTTATACGGTCACATTATTCCAGGAGCTGTCAACCAACCTCAAGGAGGGGGAGAGCTACCTTTTTAAAAACAGGAGCCAGTCAAACAGTTAAGCAGTGATGGCCAGATGAAGCTTTTTGAAGCCTTGAAGCCTTAAAGCCTTAAAGCCAAATGGTTCACAAAAAGGTTCATTTGAACCGATTTGAACACAATACAACCCCCCCTGCTGGTCAAACAGTGTTAAATAGCCAGATAATTATATCAATTTGTAATAAACTCAATACTGTCCTGCAACATTGCAGCCATGGGAATGAGTGACTGACAAGTTAATAAATCAATACTTCTTAATAAATGCATTTCATGTAGCCTATTGTTCATGTATTAATTCATATAAATTAAATACAATTTATATTTTGTTTGGTGTATTATTATGGGTATGAAACATGATGAAACATATTAATAAATCTACCAATACATATTTTTCATCAAACTTTGAATGACTCATAATGACAGGAATACTTATTTTCAAACTGTCGCAGTGTTATAAAAAGGTAAGGGGCAGTGAATGTGCTTGTGCAACTTAAGGATTTGATTCATTTTTATTGAGAAACAAAATTTGTTCCACTGTGCTGGGGTTCAGACAATTTCCCCTTTTGGAAACATCTTCTCCTGCTTTGGAGAACACTCTTTCACATGGCACAGATGAGGCAGCAGTGCACAATAAAGTCACAGCAAGTTGATACAACATCCACCTCTACATCACTCCCAAACCAATAAATCGCCAACACTAATCCACAAAGTGCGAGTGGATCCACAATACCCGAAGCACTTCTTGAACAAACGAGGCTTCGAACGTCATCAGTCACGTGATTCGCCCTAAACGATACAAGCATCGATACGCGCTTCACCAAAAACTTCCGGGATTACTCGACACGCTCCGAAGCATCGGCACATTTCGACCCATCACTACAGTTAAGCACTTCTCTGCCACAAAACGTCCAAACTATTTAAGTGAGCAGATGTATTTGTGTCGGTCAACCTGATGGGAGAGGCCCTGGATCTTCTCACCCCACCAGGCAGGAAGGTGTGTCTCTGGAACCTCGAAAAAGAGCAGGAGACTTCATTGTGAGGGAATTTTCAGTCTTAAGTATGGTTAAAATTAAATGGTATAATACTTCATTCATTGATGCCTGTCTTGTGTGTCTGTCTATATCTCAGACACTATGTCAGCCTTGTAGCCTGTTAGGAGACACTTTGCCCAGCTGTATAGACGTAAATTGTTGTAGATTGTTCTTCTTACTCACTTCCTTATAATGAATCTTAAGTGACAATATTGCACCAAACGTAGAGATAAAGAGAGAAGGATTGTTAACAGCAGGTTTTATGCCAATTGAATAATATAATTTGTTTTTCTCCTTTTCCTTCATTCAGCTGCAGCCTTTCAAGGTGAGGGACAACCAGTATGGTCCAGCGGTCCCTGTCAGAGAAATCACCCTTAAAAAAGGTAGGGTATAATTTTTTTGAAATTGTGTTTTCGTTTTACCAAAAGCTCAGTAGTCGCTTGAATGAATCGGCTCACTGCAAATACCAGATCCATATGTTTAGTATATCAATTAATAATATATGTAATTGATGTAATAAAAAAGCCAAACTATCCAGTCAACGTCCGTCTGAATTCGTATCGGTTCATTTATGAGATTTTATTGTTCATTTGAAATTATTCTTCATTTATATTTTGATTTTGTATTTAACTCAAATTGAATTTTGAGATAAAAGACCTATAAAACTTTCCAGTTAATGTATGTCTGAATCACATTGTATCACTAGATAAGTGCTAATGCTGCCTGTTGTGTTATTGCAGGGAGAGAAGGAGGTTCGTGTGACGCTTTGGAGGGAGGCCAACTTGGCTGAGGTTGAGGTTGGGTGGCCGATCCGGGTCACCCATCTCAGGGGGGCCTCACTCCAAGTGCTGTGGAGCACTAATTGGTCAAAGGTTGAAAAGAGTAAATTACTTTGTGTATTGTATTGACCCATATGATTGCTGTCACACTGAGCTAGTGTAACTATGGTGAAATGACATGTCTTAACTTTAACAAACGTAAAGAGAAAGAGAGAAAGATTGTTAACAGCAGGTTTTATGCCAATCGAATAAAATAATTTGTCTTTCTCCTTTTCCTTCACATTCAGCTGCAGCCTTTCAAGGTGAGGGACTCCAACTTTGGACCAGCTGTCCCTGTCAGGGAAATCACCCATAAAAAGGTAGAGTATAATTTAATTTATATAGTAAAAAAAACAAAACTATCCAGGCAGGGCTGTAAACTAGCGGTCGCCAGTAGTGTAGTGCAGGGTATACGCAGGTATACGGCGTATACCCACTTATTTTTCAGGCGACATTGCGTATATCCACTTCTAACGGCCGGGTAGTGGAGGGTATACGCAGGTATACGGTGTATAACCACTTATTTTTCAGGCGACATATCCACTTCTAACGGCCGCCTCCATTCGTTTCCACTGTTGTCAATGTGTTAGGTGTGTGAGTCAGGACAGTGAACGCCCCCCTAATGGCTGTGCCGTTCTGCCAGCTACGCTCTCTCGACCAATTAGATTGCTCGAAACCATTTTGATAGTAACCGGCGGTTTTTTCTCCCGGCGGATAAATGCTGGTGCAAGCGCTTCCCGAGCGCTTCCGAGCACATTTTGTTTCCTATGACGCGAAGGCATGATACAATAAGATATGAAGCGAACTAGTCAGACAAAAATCTGCTTTGTGAATAAAAAAGCATGCGTTGCTACATCGCCGTTGCTGTTAGCAAGCAGCCCAGCACCGGCACCTGCTCCGTCTCCCAGTCCCAGCCCAGTCGGAGTCGGAGAGGATGTCGATGCAGAAAGTGATGTCGCTGCTCCTTCGACTACAACTTTATATAAAGACGTCAACCACGGTGAGCACTTTAATAGCAGCAGGGACCTTGTAAATTATGTTAATAACATATTAAAACAATGAAAACTTAAAATGTTAAGTGTACCTGGCCCAAGAAAATGCATAACTCACCACAAGACAGCCTGTTTTCAATATAATATTCATCCCTCAATTGCTCTATTGTTTTGGCATCTAACATTAGCCTACCTGTACGTTCCAATTCATTTCGCGAGTCTGTCTGAAAATATGTCACTGAACAGAATTCAGGAGGCTAATTGTAATTAAATAGTTAAATTTATAGCCTGTATTTCATTCACTGGCCAGACCTGTGGACAGCCATGTTACCTGGTTACGATATAAAAACAAAAAATTGGGTAAGTTTAGGTTGTTAGTTTGGCAGCTTCGATAACAGTTGACATGTGAAAATATTTGTTTATCACAGTGTGTGTGTGTGTGTGTGCGTGTGTCTGTGTGTGTGTGTTCACTACACATACAGATGTGAATACTATTGTTATGTGAATCTTATTGTTTAGCATGCTTCAATTTGAATTTGTTGTTTATAGTCTATATTGTTTTGAATATGTTGTTGGATTCTTTGAATTAGGTTATTTATGATGATTTATCTGTTAACAGGTACTATGCCTGATGTTTATAAATAGTATTCAGCTATAGAAACCAAATAATTTATTTCATTTTCAGTTTTAGGACTGTGCGTTTTTGATGTGTGGAAGAGGATGTGTTTTTTATTTAAGGTGAAATATGAACAAAGCTGCATTGCCACAGTATGATAAATAATATTTCCTGTTATCCCTCTCTGCTATTGTCATATCAGTACTTAACCTCTTAAGTATTTTTTTTACATGATGTTTAAAAATCAGTTTTCTGCAGTACACCCAGAGCAATCTTTCCTAAAGTTGGTTTGTGAATGCTTTTTATTTTATTTTTTTTTAAATCAGTTTGTTCAAAATAAACTAATCTCTGACTGAAACACCATTTTTGCCTCATCTTGAATATATCTTATATTCATGCTTTAATTTAGGCCTGTGTTGGAACACTACTCGCAAGGGGCTGTGAGGCAGCGTAATTATGGGAAATGTAGGACCGGCAAAAGCGGCTGCGCGCGCAATACAATTTAGAGTATACCCACTTCTCCAGGCACCACTACACCACTGGCGGTCGCCACTCGCCAAATGCGACCAAAATATTCCCCTGGCGACTTAATTTTGGAGGGATACATGCCACTGGGGCGGGTAAAAGTTTGTCCCGATGGTCGTGCTCTTGCGATAACTTATGCATGATAGAACAAAACATTGTAGTAGCTGTAAACTGATAAATTATGACGGTAGCAAACGTCAAGCTGAAGTAGCTCCCCCGACGTCACCGCTGTAGAAAATAAGTTCCCCCGAAGAAACGTAGCGTGCGCGTCACCGCCATAGAATGTATAAGAACGCCGCTCTTTAGAAGTTTTGGCGCAGCAAAAGCAGTTCGAGCGCAGCAATGGAGCTCTAAATAGATACTGGATCGGATTGGTCCCATTTTTAGTTCTGATGAGTAATAAGTAATGAGTGTAGGGCTGCAACAACGAATCGATAAAATCGATTAGTAAAAGCATGGCAACGAATTTGGTCATCGATTCGTTGAGTCGCGCGATTAATAAGTCACTTGCAGGCGCGGCACTGTTTACATCCAGCCGCCGACAGGTTCATGCACACCCACAGCTAGCCTTCCGCACGTGAAGCGGTGCGGGAAAGCTGTAGTGTGAGCGGCCACAGCTTGTATTTTGGTCATATCTAACACTGGACTGCAGACCTATATAAAAGTGTTGTACCTTTGCTGTATTTGGGTTAAAAAAAAACTCCTTCAACTCAGTATCCGTCTAGTCCAAAAACTCTGTCAGCTGCTGCTGCTGCAGACGGTGTGCAGACGGGCTCGGAGAGTCGGCATCGGCGCATCAACAGACATTCAAAGCAGCGGCAGTAATCACACAACCGAACGATGTAGAAAGTCCCGTCAGTTAAAAATAGTAATCCAGTTTTTAAATCCATGTTAAAATCGGAAGGATATAGAGCTAGTTAGCTTAAAAAAAGTAGCAAACATGTCAACTGTGATGTGTTCAGGCCGACTCAGTAATATGAGTGATGTGTTCAAATGCAACACAAAAAAAAAGAAATTTTAGATTTTGTCGATTTTCCCACCAATATAAAATAGATAGTAAAGATGGAATTATGACCTGTTTAATGTCCTATCTTGAGCTATGATCATATCAGCAATTAAAGCAATAATACAAGTTCTATTTCAACACAATAATAGAAAAGTATCAATAGTGATATCAATAAAGACTTGGATCGTTAAGGAGTCTCAAATGGTATCACTATCCATACAAATTAACGATTTCCTGTCATCTGAGAGAAATTAAGATGATTTAATTTTTTTAACCGTTAATATTTACCCGTTAAAAATCTTATCGGTCGACTGGTTTACCATGGACATCCCTTATACTGTATAAATGTTTATCATACATTGTATGTTTCTTTTGTGTTATCCCAGTTAGGTTTATTATTCATTTTTTATCATTTAATATTACTTTTAATTGTTCCGGGACATTGGAGCAATAACCTGGTGTTTTGACACTGCAGTCTGCACTGTTTTTTTAATCCGATTCATCGATTAATCGAAAAAATAATCGACCGATTAATCGATTATTAAAATAATCGTTAGTTGGAGCCCTAAATGAGTGTTTCCTTTGTCACAGTTTTGCACTGTTAAAGTTTGAAATGTGCAATGTTTGAAATGAAATGAATGAAACTAAATTAATATAATATTAAAATGTATTTCTAAATATTACTTTGGCCTCTTTTCTAAGCATGTACTGCTATATAATACTGTTATCTCAATGAAAAGTACTGAAACAGATGTATATATGCAACAAAAGAGGCAATTTATTATATGGCCGGTAAAAAATTTACTTGGCCGGTAGATTCTTTCATCTACCGGTCCCCTTGGCAGGTGAGCCAAAAGGTTAGTTTACAGCCCTGTATCCAGGCAACGTCCGTCTAAATCATATGTTATTACTAAATAAGTGCTAATGCTGCCTGTTGTGTTATTGCAGGGAGAGAAGGAGGTTCGTGTGACGCTTTGGAGGGAGGCCAACTTGGCTGAGGTTGAGGTTGGGTGGCCGATCCGGGTCACCCATCTCAGGGGGGCCTCACTCCAAGTGCTGTGGAGCACTAATTGGTCAAAGGTTGAGGTGAGTAAATTACTACGCGTATTGTATTGACCCATAGGATTGCTGTCACACTGAGCTAGTGTAACCAGGGTCTTAACTTTCTTGAAATTTCACCAGATACTGACTAACATGAAGCCAGTATGTGTTTAAGCTATGTTCAAGGTACCTTTTGTTGCCTGTTCCAACTCCAATGTTAATGTGTTTACTAAACCTGTACTGTCGCTTTAAGAGAAGTCCGTATCTAGTGAAGTCTATGCAGCGCCAACCTCAGTCTGCGTTAACCTAACGAACTGGATGTATGTTGCTTTATTTGTTGTTGTATTTGAGCACGTAATTTATACGGTCACATTATTCCAGGAGCTGTCAGTACAAGGCTGGTTCAGGAAACTAATTACAATCTTTTTTCCTACAGGTGGTGCAAGGAAAAGTCAGATTCAATGCAACTGGATTCTGTGTATCCGAAAACACAGTTGACCTCATCAATGAAGAGGATAAGGAGGTCCAAGTATTCAACACCGTGCGGGTCAAAACCTTCCCGGATGGCATCGTCCCCATCCCAATTCGGCTGGAGCTTTCCTCTGGGAATGGCTTGAAGGAGGTAAAAATGATGGATGACAATTGAAGATGCCAGGGGAGTTGTTGACCCACCACACACACACACTTACTTAAATAAAAAAAAAAATCTTATTCGGCCTATTAAATCGGTTATGAGTTCATATTTATCTTTTTTATATATATAATTAATTTGTTTAAATTGAGAGAAGAATAATTCTTCTTTGTTAATATTTTTGTTTTGTATATAACTTAAATTTTATTTTGAGATAATGTTGTTCCTTTTTTAAATCAATACTTTTTTTTCTAATTCAGCCTCTTCAGGAGACAGAGGAGCCACTCCGTGCTCCAAACGAAAGAGGGAGCGGGAGTGGCTCTCCTATGTTAGGAAGATGGAAGAGAAGGATGAGGAAAAGGAAAGAAGAGCGGACGAGAGAGAAGAGCAGAAAGAGAGAGAAGAACTAGACTGTTCATTGTTTATTAAAATGTATGTTCTTAAATACTAAAACATTTAATCACATCAAATTATTTGTGTACTAAGTTAATAATGAATTATTCGTATATATTTATTCTTACTGTGTATGTATTGGATTATTTATTTGAATGTATTCCTACTGTCTTATAGCCTGTAAATGCTTCTGCCTATGGTTTCTGCCAAATTATGAATAGTATTCATATCAAGTGTATTGATCAGTATAACATTAAAGAGGACCTATGATGCTTTTTGACTTTTATGACCTATAAACGTTGTTATGATGATTCATAGTCATGCTTAACCATACTAAATTATCAAATAATGACTTACATGCATTTCGACATATTCCCTGCTGACCGTCTGGGGTGTCTGTGCAGAGCACTAAACACTATTCTAGCCAGTCGAGAAGTCACGTGTTCAAAGCGGTCTACCCTTTCATAATTTGTGCCGTCGCATAAAACTTTGTGACGTCTCCACGCGGATGTTTCCATGTATGGTAATGCTGTCACTTCCCTGTTCGCGTCTGCCTCGCGTCTGCCTCGCGCCCTTATAGGTCCATGCTCGCGCTTCCCGTCACTGAAAGTGTTCCGGAAGGAAGGTAACCAATCACAACGGAGTGGGGTTTGCAGGAGGGGGGGGGAGGGGAGCGGAGATGGCCGAAGCACAGGCGGAGGGAGCCGAAGCACACACACTCAAGTGTTGACAGGATGTGCTGGATCGCCAAAATAAGAGAAAGAGCTTCCCGAAAATCTACATAGTTTTTTGTGATGTGATTCGTGTCAGGTTGCTCTATAGCAGTGTAAAACAAGAAATTAAGACCAGAAAAGTAGCATAATAGGTCCTCTTTAACAATGACTATTTATTCTTATACTTTGTCTATTCTTTGTAATCACTTTTGCCTGATGTAATATTATTTACATGGCTATCTATCTAAAGGTATGCTGTCTTTTCACTTTTGAAATGTGTTAGTGAAGTATGAATTGTAAGCAATTAGTCTTAAACACTACTGTAGGCTGGAGGAGGAAATGAAGCAGCTTAGAGATAGTAATCTAGGATTGCCATACTCTCTTATCAATTGTTGACAGCACTTTGATACAGTTTAGCTAACAAATAGGGTAGCCTTCTTACTTCAGTGGTACAACATAAATGTGCGTACATGGCAACCATGTATCGACGGCGAGCTGACTCCCTCCTTCGTCTCCGTGCAGCTGCGGCTCTCCTACGACTGGTCAGGTACATTTTTACGCTGTAAAATAACGAAAATCGATCAAAATGATTGGAAAATATAAAAGGCTGTCTATAACTAAATCTATCTATTTATCGATCTATCGGTCTATTTATCTGTATCTATTCTGTATCAACTGTCAATCTAGCATTAGGACAAAGAAGAGGAAAGGCGGGAAATCGGACAATAGACGAGAAAAATATATAATTAATCATAATTAATAATTTATAAATGTTTTTAATAATTGTATTTAACAAATTACTGGAAATCCTTAGGTTGAAGATGTACTGTTACGTTAAACGTGACATTTATAATATTAATTAACGGCGCCCGGCCGTGACACGTCATTTGATTTACGTCATCTGAGGTGGTTAAGTAAGAACGTTCTTCCGAACATCGAGTACTCGAATGGATTACTCAATTGTTATTTAAGTAATCGAGTAGTAAGCCAAGTATTGAGTAAGTAGTAGTTAGTAAGGCATTTCGAACAGACCCTTTGTGTCTCATAACTGCAAACTCTAACTGTATAAAAAGACGGCTGAGTGGTTTAAACTTTGAATCAAATAATTATTCACATGATAAGTTAGTTACACAGTAGAGGCAATACAGCCTCTAATGCCTTTCTTGTCCGACATGTTTACGCAAAAGGAAGATATACAGCTTACAGCCGTTAACATCTTTGCTAACCTGTTGCTAACGCTAGAAATTAAATATTCCCCACTGAATAATACATGGTTTATGGTTCACTCTCGGAGACTACGAACAGGCAACGGTGAAACTGCTTATGAAAAAATGACTATGTAGTAGGCCGCAGTGCCTGACTTAGCTAGTTAAGCAGAAGGAAAAGTAATGCTCGGAGAAACCGTTAGCTTTGCTGTTTGAGAAAGTGAGGTATGCGGCACGGGTTACCATTGTCTAGCAATGATGACTCTCCCTGCCACACGCTTATTGGTGCGTTCCCTTTTACTTAGAACTCGAAAATGTCCAACTTCCGACAAGGAAAAGCGCAATAACACGGTTGTCAAACTCGGAATTTGGGCAACGTCTGCCTCCCCCGACTTCACTGAGATGACGCAGATTACGTGACAACAACAATCTGAACTGAAAACGATGGCAGCTTACACAGTAAACAGAATTAGCCGACATTTTCATAAATTTTTCATCAATTGACCCATTTTTCTAGCCTGGAAATCCAGACATGCCGCAAATTAAATTTGCTGCGCCTGTTGGTCTGATAGGGTTTTATTTGCAGACCGATGGGGTTGCAAGTTTTTTTCCCCCCTAGGATGGTGAGGGAAGGTTCGGTCTTATGTCAAAAGCGTTGTCCATCTGCGAATTTCAATTCATTGGTCGAAAACCCTGAACTTTCCTTTTCGTTGGTTGAGACCGTTGTGACTAGTGAATTTGAAAGCTCAGCTAGTAGTACATTTGACAGCTAGGATCCATTCATTAATTTTTTTTACCGTTGAATTTTATTGATTTAATCGACAACTATGTTGAGATTGGCTACCAGTCAGCACTGCTTTGAGCACCTGGTGTGTTCCTTTGAAGGAACAACAGTCAGTTCTTCAGAGAGAGAGAGAGAGGGGGGGTTTTAAAGTGGCAGGATGACTTTCAAGCCTCCTCTGGGTTGACTTGGAGGAAATCAAAAACCTACCCAAATGCCGGCCGGTATAACGCATACAGAGTAAGTCTCCAAATAACATCGATAAACGTTTCAAAACAGTGATTTGATAAAGGCCTAATCAAACAGTGACCCTTTACCGAACATAGAGTCCAGTCCCTGCACGAAGACAGCCCACCGCCCAATAAGTGTAGCTACAGCTGCTATGAGCAATATAGGCTACATAACCGTAGGCATATGTCCCTTATAGCAACGTTATGTATATCTATAAAAATAAAATTTCTTGCAATTGATTAAAGGCCTACTTCACAGGTCGGAATATGAAGGTGTATTGAGCTCGGAGATCCTATGAAGTATTAATGTTCAATAAAAATTCAATACACCTTTATATTCCAACCGGTGAAGTAGGCCTTTAATCAAAATCACGTTTTTCGTTCAGCAGGTGCACAACACAGGCTTTCAGAAAAGTTGTGTAGTCTACCTTCGAGTCGACTGTCTTTGGGTTGAACTAAACTCCCCTCAACTCAGTCTCCGTCAGCTCAAAAAAAAAAAAAAAAAACGTTTTATTCACCTTTTATAAATCAATGGTTATATTTTTTAATAGTGTTTTAATGTTTTGTTATGTGTTTATGTCATGTGAACTTCTGAAAATTGTCCAGCATATCAAATCAGATTTTTCTTAAATCTTTATCGCTACATTACTCATTAAAAATGCTCTAAATGTTAATATTTGTATTGTGAATTTTTCTAGAAATGTTGTCAGTAGCTTATATTATAAAATCAAAATGTTAATTTTACTCAAACATATGCCTCTAAAGAGTAAAACGAGAGACACTGAACATTTGGAGTGGTCTCTTAATTTTTACCGGAGCAGTATATGAAAAAAAACTGAGACACCACGTGAGGTGATATTCAACGGTAATTTATTGCGTTAAGTATGAGCTAACGTGTATACACTAGGCCTACGTACGAAAGACAAATGCAAATTTAAAGAGCAGCTCTTTGTTATCACAAGGGAGTGATTGATAAAAAAAACAAGTCAGTTACAGATCCTTGTTTTCTACCGGAGACAAGACGGTGGAGTCCGTTAGCTTAGCGGCCGATAACGGCTACGATGTTGGTGCCTGGTGTTAGCACCTTTTATATAGGCCTTCTATGGTTAGCACCTTTTATATAGGCCTACTATGGTTAGCACCTTTTATATACAGTATGCCTACTATGGTTAGCACTTTTTATATACAGTAGGCCTACCATGGTTAGCACCTTTCATATAGGCCTACTGTGCTTGGCACCTTTTATACAGGCCTATGCTTGGCACCTTTTATATAGGCCTGCTATGCTTGGCACCTTTTATATAGGCCTGCTATGCTTGGCACCTTTTATATAGGCCTGCTATGCTTGGCACCTTTTATATAGGCCTATGCTTGGCACCTTTTATATAGGCCTACTATGCTTAGCACCTTTTATATAGGCCTACTATGCTTAGCACCTTTTATAGGTCTACTATGCTTAGCACCTTTTATATAGGCCTACTATGCTTAGCACCTTTTATATAGGCCTACTATGCTTAGCACCTTTTATATAGGCCTACTATGGGTAGCACCTTTTATAGGTCTACTATGCTTGGCACCTTTTATATAGGTCTACTATCCTTAGCACCCAGTAAGCGCCTACATCTGCCAGCAATAATTTAGGATTATTCAATCAAAAACAGCATTTTCCCACGTTGTTACTGAACGGTCATAGGGTGTTTTTAGATCAATTAGAAATAAGGCTAGACCGCACATTTGAAGAGAAGACAGGAGCTACGGATGTAAAATTTTTGGGTGTGGGCTTATTTCTACTAGGGAAATGTCAGTGTTAACCAACTACAAATGTGTTCATTATTTTGTAACCTCAAGCTCATCAGCAATGACAGCTTGCCTGCGGATGTGCGCAGGTCTCAGTTTATTACCTACTCGCCAGTTCTGCTCAACTACTAAAAAACTACATTTCACGAACATTTGCACGTTGAGGAAGAGGCGGAATTCCGAGGCGGAACTCGGGCAACGTCTGCCTCCCCGACTTCACTGAGATGACGCAGATTACGGTCACAACAACAATCTGAGTTGAAGACGATGGCAGCTCACACAGTAATCAGTAAGTAGAATTAGCCTACATTTTCGTAAATGTTTCATCAATTGACCCATTTTTCAGTTTTTTAAATGGCTTTGTGACGGTCGCGGGGAAATTAACTTTTTAGCACAAGAACCCATGTAGATTTTCGGGAAGCTCTTCCTCTCATCTCAGCGATTTCAGCATTCTGTGTACAGTACACATTTGGCTGTGTGGTTCTCCGCCCCCTCCCCCCCACCCCACTCCTGTAAACCCCACTCCGTTGTGATTGGTTACCTTCCGGAACACTTTCAGCAGCGCGCAGGCAGATTTGAGCAGGCAGGTGGGGGCATGGCCGGAGCGCGCCTGAGCACTTTGCAGCATACATGGAAAAATCCGGATTCTCTACGTAGCGAATCCCGGAAATGTGAAGAAGTGAATCGTGACCGGTGTGAGTACCAGATTGACTCGGGGTCCTGCGCCTGCGATCATTTGGATCGGCTCACCAACAAGAGCCTGCTCTTTCGGCTCCCAAACGGCTCTCCATATTACCATATTATACCATTTATAATTCAGCCAAAAGTAGCCCTGTTTCGACTTCTGATGAGTGTGTGTAGGCATGTATCACTGCATGTATCCAATACCATTGTACAGTAGTATTCAAAAGTAAAAATTACATTTTCTAATATTAATACATTGCGTAGCTGTTTTTTTTTTTCATTGCATTTACAGACCCATGTAACTCTGAAACCACCAAATAAATGCACTGACTTGTTTCTAAACCTCTCTGATACACAAAGTGGCCCGGATAGAAACACCTATACAGACTTAGGCAAACTTTATGTTTGAAAAAAATATAGCCTATATATTGTTATTTAATTTTTTTAAACGGCGACTCCCATCGTTCACTTAAAAGAGCCGGCTCTTTGAACCTGCTCGTTCGCGACCGACCCATCACTAGCGCCTACTGATGACGTATCGACTCTACGCTACGGCAACGCAATGTGGACATACACAACTCATACATACAGTGTGAACCCAGTATATACTATCTGTGTGAAACTTAAAGAGGACCTATTATGCTACTTTTCTGGTCTTAATTTCTTGTTTTACACTGCTATAGAGCAACCTGACACGAATCACATCACAAAAAACTATGTAGATTTTCGGGAAGCTCTCTCTTATTTTGGCGATCCAGCACATCCTGTCAACACTTGAGTGTGTGTGCTTCGGCTCCCTCCGCCTGTGCTTCGGCCATCTCCGCTCCCCTCCCCCCCCTCCTGCAAACCCCACTCCGTTGTGATTGGTTAACTTCCTTCCGGAACACTTTCAGTGGCGGGAAGCGCGATCATGGACCTATAAGGGCGCGAGGCAGACGCGAACAGGGAAGTGACAGCATTACCATACATGGAAACATCCGCGTGGAGACATCACAAAGTTTTATGCGACGGCACAAATTATGAAAGGGTAGACCGCTTTGAACACGTGACTTCTCGACTGGCTAGAATAGTGTTTAGTGCTCTGCACAGACACCCCAGACGGTCAGCAGGGAATATGTCGAAATGCATGTAAGTCATTATTTGATAATTTAGTATGGTTAAGCATGACTATGAATCATTATAACAACGTTTATAGGTCATAAAAGTCAAAAAGCATCATAGGTCCTCTTTAAACAATATTTAAAAGCTTGATAGCGTAAAAGGTCGCGCTAGCTGATAGCTTAGCCAGTAGGCTCCATAGATAGATCGATTTATTTCTTGTTCTGAAAGGTTTAAAATGAGTTGTTACGTTAGGCTTATAGTAGTCATCTCTCATTATGTAAGGTTAAATTACATTTTATTTTATACGAATTTATAGTTTAGTAAGGTTTAACCCCCGGTTTTAACCCTGTTTGAGTGCTAAATTAAATATTTTTTTAATAATACTTTAAACAATAAATTGGTATTTTAGTTTAATGTATTCTAGCATGTATTTTAAGAAATACTATTTTATTAAATGAACAACTATCCCCTGGGTTCACTGTTATTTTACATCACACTGAAAAACAATGTGTATAATGAGTTTCATAATGATATTTATCAGTTAAAAAATGTAAAGGTGTGGCTCTGATGTACAATTTCCAGCCCCTGGAGCATTTGTAGTGTCTTGCAGCACTGATAAATAGATTCATTCATTCAACCTTCATTAAATAAAATAAAAAAGTACATTAGATTTTGTTTAATCTGATTTGTATGTTTCGTATCCAACCACATATACCACATTTTGTAGTGTCTTGCAGCACTGCCATTGACTGTCCAAACAGCAAACTAGCCTACTATTTACACTGAGTCTCTGCAGAACATGTATCAATGAGAATAGTTCACTTAATGTGTGTCACAGCAGGTGAATACGGTACACTTTTGGAATAATAGATATCATGAAGCTCTGCTAGTTGATTACATTAAAACAATACATGTTTGTTTAACAACTTTTGTGTTGAAACATGTAGATGTTGAATAAAGCCAGTGTGGAATCTTAATTTTCATTAATTATTTTTATTAGGTCGGGAGAAGGTGGTCTTTTGGCAACCCTAAAGACCACCTTCTCCCGACCTTCTTCGCAATTTACTCCCTTTGAAGGTGGTCTCTAAGGCGGTTAAAAATGTTATCTATAAAAGATGCCATTCCCCGAGGAGACAAATGGACTCTGTCTGCTAAAAAAAAGTCCTGGAGTGTCATGCCTAATCAGTTCGCTCGGCCATTAAGTCAGTAATAAGTATTATTAGTAATATACTAATAATAACTAGAATTGCAATTACTTGAAGAAATTGCGGTGTGAATGCTGATGCTGAAGCAGCTGAAGCTTCACTGCTGAATGTTGATGAAGAACGAAGGATGAATATATCTGAATCACAGAATGGTTGAAAAATAGAATGTTTGAACATGAAAATGCATGTATACCGTAACAATTTTGATTGTGTCTTACGATGCTGTGTATATTAGATGTAATTTATTTTTATTTTATTTGTGTATCGTGCAATACCGTTTCTGCCTGCAGACCGACGCAACGTATCATGTGATGGCCCAGGCTTTCTGGTCTCTCCCCCGACTTCACTCGGCTACTCTTGTCTTTACAAGCCGTAGCTCAACTCCTCGCAGGAGCAACTTCAAGTTTGTGACTGTGTGGCAGCAGCTGTCAAGGCTGCAGTAATTATCATACATGCCACTCACTCTAATTCAATGTTTAACCTTATGTGAGAAGCCTACATCTAGAGAAGTATAAACAATGCAGGCTTCAGCAATGATCATAAAAATACCAAGATAATACACACGAGGCAATTATGACTTATCTTTCTGGTCCTGTTCCTGTATGGACTTCCAGTTACAAGTTACATGGGAAAAGAATGTTAATCGAAGTTGCTTGTAGTGAAGGTCTATTCAAAAAGGTAAAAATACAAAAACAAATGTAAACGTTAATGCATGTAATTTATTTGAAAACAAATACAAACTATTTTAAGTCGATGGAATATGGTGGGATGGGTAGAGGGTGTTTTTTGATTCTGTGTTTTTATCCATTTATATTCTGTGTTATCTGCTGCAGTTGGCCATTGCAATAAACAATTCTGATTAGAACTGGGAGAGGGGGGTCGTCCGTTGGAAAGGCGTCTTTCCAAGGCCCTGCGGGAACCACCAACTCCTTCCCCTGATGGTCGATCACCTCAACATCGCCCGACGGCAGTTTGGAGAAGCCATGGAGGTGGAAAACATCCACACCTGGACGTACCTGTGGAAAATAGAATGTAAATTACTAGTCTAATAGATTCCCTGTAAAATACCAACCCTAATCAATAAATGGTCACAACTCACCTGAACGGTGGAGTAATTTGTTGTGTTGAGGGTGATGCCATATGCCGATGGCTTCACCCTCAAATGGGTCACTCTGACAAGGAACCCAACCTTCAGCTCTGTTAAATTGGCCTCCCTCCAGAGCGCCACCCTCATCACAGTCTGGTTCTACAAATACATAATACATTTTATGAATAGTGCTTCCCTAAATATAATTGATTTACACACAGACTGGGCAATAGTGTATGTATAAAATATCTTAACTACTGCAAAAATATGCATATTAAGTGTGTGATAGTCGTCATCAAACATCTATAATTTAACAAAGTGACAACTGAGGTTTAGATTGACAACAATACAATACAATTGTAATGATTCCTTACTTGTCTCAGGGTCATCTCCCTCATAGGAGTTCTATTGTTCTCGTCAAACATGAACATTTCCACAGGTTTCATCTGAATGTGACAGGATCAGAATTATTTTAGCAAATGTTAGAATACCTCATAATCTATATCTCTGGTACAATGGGTATTAAGTTATATGTGTTGGGTCCTTTAAACATGAAAGTTATAGCTCTTCTTGGTGTATAATTTGCATACTAAACTTTACTTCTCACTTGCTTCATTCTTATATGGACTTACATTATAAAAAGCCAGGAAATGACCTACATCAATGTAATGAGAAAAATATTTGAAGCACTCTATTGTTATGTTTGACAGTTGAGTTTTGCAATCATAAGATGGTATGGAAAGTAGGCTACTGAACCAATTGTAAATGGGAACAGGTCTCCCTTGCAAAAGAGTCTTCGGACTCAATGAGATATACCTGTATAAATAAAGGTTAAAAAAAAATGTATAAGTCAGAATACAATGGTTTAAATAATGCTAAAACAACTTTGGTAACAGATAAAAAATCTCTAAAAACTTACAGAATCAATCCAGCCCTCGACTGTTATCAAGGAGTCCCCGGTGGTGACCGCCTCGAGTGCCACGACTGTGGATGGAGGGTCAACGAGGTCAAGCGCCTCCCTCTCCAGTTCCTCGCTGACAGCCACAGGTGCACATCTGTATTGGTGGGACTTGAAAAAATATTAGAATATCATGCAAAAGTTCATTTATTTCAGTAAGAAGAGTCTTCTAAATATTAAGTTGGTTGGATTGATGAATTTAAACTTGTGAATAAGTACTTTAGTAGACCAACACGTGTATGATTGAAAATCAATATTTCTAGATGCAGAACAGCAAAAAGGAGACATTACAATTGAATTGGAATACTTGTGTTTTTCCATTTCACATTTTCCATGTGATTTCACTACTTGTAAATGATATATAGATTATCAGGCTTAACAGTGGATATTGTGTGCCTATCCCCAGGCACTTCTGCTATACAGCTTACCTTATATTGTGTCCAGAAGAACCGGGTATTTACAAAGCTTCATATTAATCATTTCATTGATAAATGAATCACAACCACAAAGTGTCACACCATATAACATTTCATGCAGTTTAAAACGTTTATATTTTGAACACATGCTTTATAAATTATAAGGGTCTTCATGCTGCAAAAGCAAGACTAATAAATATCATGTACCTTTACAAATGTTTAATGTATTTTATATTTATGAATTACAGTTATTACATCAAAGCACGATAAGTAAACATGTAAAGTAAGAGCTTACCCCACCAAATCACATATGTAGGGCTTTTTAAAATATATGTTTGGTTTAACGTATAAATGGTCAAAATGGAAGATACAAATTAACAAATTTAAAATTAGAATGCACTCATAATAGCATACCTCCTAGTATAGCTGTTTAATCCTCAGATATTTTATTAAGAGAACATGTTCAATTTTGTATCTGGCTCTAGATAAAACTACCCCCAATCCTCAGGTGTTTCCAGAACAAGACTTTATTACAAAACACAAAACTAAACAAGTAACCGTATCCTTGGTCTGTGGCTCAATTCTTTACCAAATTTTGTCAAAATCTATCTTAGCTTTTTGAGATGTCTAACTAACAAACATGACTGAGTATGTCACCTCTTTGACTGTAATCAACAAGATTATGAACTGAGTACTGATCTGACTTTGTCTAGACTTATAATAATCACTATCTGAAAACGGGAAACCAAATTGTGTGCTTGAGTTGTGTGAAGCTGTGGCTGCCAGGCGAGTCCCAGGCTGCTCCATCTTCAGAGATTTTCTCACAGGTTCTGGAAAGGCAGCAGGTGCACGGTGCAGTGAAGAACCAGCTCTGCTCTCTCCCAGAGTCTTTAGTTATGTGGAGTCTGTCCCTTTCAGAGAGTCCCCCAGGGCCAAGGTGCTAGGGGACGGACATCATGTAAGAATCCGTTTAGTGATATTATAGTATAAACATGATGGATAATATTTAGGGACTGACTGAAGCTGCTCACTGTAGCTGCGATGGCTTGACAGGGTGGCAGTGTCACATTATAGCTTCCTCTCATCTGCCATAATGTTTGAAATGCAGGACAGCCAAGTTGAGTCTGTGGAAAAGCAGATTGTGCAGATCAGAAGTTGAACATATGAGTTATCCCAGACAAGTATACAGCATGTAAACATTTTTAAAACCTTATTTACTGTGTGAAGTGCTGAGACAACACTGCCATAATGTGGAAGAAAATGGACATAAGTAATTAAAATGCCAGAGTATGAAAATACAATATACATGTAGGTTTGGGTTGACTCAGATCACAAAGTTAAAAACGAATGCAGTATTATAACAGCCATGTATTTAATTCTCTTCATGGGGGTTATCCTCTTGTTAGTCATTTTTGAAAACGCTTTGTAGATGTTTTTTCGGGCTGAACGAGCAGATATAAATTATGATCATACATGATGGAGCTGCTGCACAATTTAACACATGTTTATAACATAGTTTTCTCATCGGCATCATGGGCAGCTTATCTACGGGTCTGTCTTCAGAAACAGCAACATGTCAACATGTCTGTTGACGTGCGGGGGAATATGTGCTCACATTTATTTATTTGGATCTTGATTAGCCACAACCAAGGCAGCAAATGCTCTATATAGGGTCAACACATGCTAACATTACATCCTGATGTAAAACTAGTATGATATGATGGTGCTAATGTCCCAGCAAAGTAGACATACAGCCACAGCGTGTCTGATTTTTATTTTAGCATCACGAGTGGAGTAGCCTATATCCCCGGCTAGCGCCAGTATTGTTTAAACTGATTAACGGAAGGAGTCATTGGTCAGCCTTCGTATTTGAGGTTAACAGATAATTATAATCATGTAAAATATTGCATTATGTCTTATAAAATGGCCCAGCTTACAAAAAAGGATGCCAACAAACATTAGCCGTTTTGACCTGTTAGCTAGTGGGTTATGCTGCCTTACAATAAATGACCACACGTTGCTTTTCATCATTGAAATTATTATGCCGACATGGGAGTTTAAAAACATTCGCAAACAAGACTTACAGTTCATAGTTTCCGTGGGTTTAAATATTTGACGGCCGTGTCCTAGTAGGTCTGTGTCCGTGTCCGTGACCATCGGTCCAGTGTCCCGGCCGGAGACGATGAAGCAGCTCAGCTGTTTATTAAACCACCGCAGGCCCTGGTGTTGTTATCCTGAACTTTACCGTGTCACCCACACATAAGCCTCCTGTCTAAAATGATCGGGAAACCACCGTGTGTTTCGTGAGGGAGGCGGCTGCGGCAGAGATGTAGTTCCGTCTCTTCACGTGTAAACATACCAAGGCTCAAAGCTAGCTAGCGCCGCCTATTTTCTGTCACATAAACCGTGGACTACATTTATTTTAAGGCTGGAGTACACTATACTTCTCCTTTACTTTAATGTAAAATGCAATGCAATGTAAAACTACAGAAAAAATACGAGCACACAAAATGACACATCTTCAATTCACTACGACCTACTACTGCCTGCACGTAGATGCATTCCCGTTCGGTCAGCGTCCCCTTGCTACGTAATATGACGCGTTTGACTTAGGGGGTTAAAAAAAAGAACTTTGTAGGAGCTTAGCTCAAAACAGCCACTTTGATCTCAGAATCAACATTCTTATGTTTTGAAAAACAAAAAAAATCATGCATATTATTTTTCAATGGGGATGTCCATAATAGATTATGTATACATCAAGGAATATTTTTAACTTCCAATACGCACTTTTAGACTGGGGAATATACAGTTGCATCATCATCACCGTTGCCTGTTTGCTTGATCTCTGTGCTACACTATTTATGTCGCAAAAAAATATTTATAGAAAGTTCAGAGAGATGAAAGTGTTGGCAGTAGTTAGTGTGGAGGGAACAGGTCGAGAAACAAGACACATGATGGATAGAATCAGAGGAAAAACAGAAATACTAAAAGAGCGACAGAGAGAGAGAGATGGATAGATAGAGGGAAAGAGAGATGGGTAGATAGAGGGAGAGAGAGAAAGACAGCGAGAGAGAGATAGACACAGAGAGAGAAAGAGAGACTGATAGAGTTAGAGAGAAAGAAAGAGAGATGGAGAGGGAGAGGGAGAGAGAATTCCCCAATGGATGAGGAGATGAGATTCTTGTGCCACGGGGGTCGACATTAAAGTTTCACACAACTTAAAGCAAAGGACTATTTAATCATGCAGAATTCCAAATCAGGCACACACACACAGAAACAGAGACATGCACTCGCACACTCACACACTCACTCATAAACACACACCCATAGACATGCACAAACGTACACTTGCATACAGACAAATATATATATGCACACACTCACTCATCCAATCACTCTCACATACACGCACACACACACACATATACACACGCACACTCACTCGCCCATAAACACACAGACTTGCATACAGACTCATACAAATGCACACACACACTCACTCACTCACACTCACACACACGCCTCTCCTGCCAATGAGAGTCTCACCACAGGACCCATGACTGCATAAACTATCAAGTGAAATCTTAAAATAGCAAAACTAGCAATTCACAGAATATTTAAATACTCAGAAAAGGGCCAATTTAATATCGGGGGGATAAGTGTGTGTGTGTGTGTGTGTGAGAGAGAGAGAGAGAGTGTGTATGTGTAAAGTGTGTGTGTGTGTGTGTGAGAGAGATAGAGAGAGTGTGTATGTGTAAAGTGTGTGTGTGTGTGAGAGAGATAGAGAGTGTGTATGTGTAAAGTGTGTGTGTGTGTGAGAGAGATAGAGAGAGTGTAACTGTGTGTGTGTGAATAAGTGTGTGTGCTTCATATTCATTGAAATCACATATTAGCAAAGGCCTGTGGAAGCGTGACTCACCCCTTATGCAACCGGATTAATGAACCAAAGTCGACCAAGTGTTCAAAACTCTGACATCATCGGGGCAAGTTAGACTAAAAAAGTTTTTATTCTTTTTCTTTCTTTATTTCCGGAGATTCTAGTCGGGTCATTAGAGCTACGGCACATCGAACACTTTCACACACAAACCCCAGGCCCACTCCTCACACTTCCCCCTTCAGTTCTGAAAAATTCCTGAAAATTCACTTTAACGTTCTTAGAGAAAATCACTCCCTCTGTATTTCACTCACACACACACACACACACACACACACACACACACACACACACACACACACAAACCCCAGGCTTAATCCTCACACCTCCATCCAAATTAAGCTTTCAAGTCACTTTAACTTTCCGACATTGTCAAAAAAAACCTTAATGATTGACGTCACACTAGCGAGGTTCTTGCAGTTAATCACACCTTAGAAAGGTGCAGTGTGTAGAAGTGATTGCCATTTTTCATATCAGACTTGGTAGAGATGGAATATAATAGTCAAGCAAAGAAATATGAAGTCTACCATATAATAATCAGTGACGTGCGGTCAGGGTAGGCTGCCTACCCTGGCGCCGTGTGCAAAAAAATAAAATTAAATAAAATATTTTTTTTATTTAATAAACTTCTATTTGTATTATTACTGTTAATTATTTCGATCTTTACATGTAATCCGCGATTACTTTAAAAAAGTGTAGACGTTTTGATTCGAAACGTGGCAGTTGGTAAGTTACGCCAAAAAAATATTGTGCCTTTGCTGTTTCCCATTCATTGTGTACGGCAAAGAATCAGTGCTTTTGCGCCTATTCATTGTGGAAGGCAAGAAAAAAAAAGTTTTCGCGCATGCGCACTTGATTCTGTATTATTTAACATGTACGCAAATAAGCATAATTCTTTGTGCCTTTTTTACGTAAATGGTATGCCACATAAGCCTTTACGTTACATATCATTCATGGACCAATTAAAATCGAGATATTACTAGACATTTACGCAGCTTAGGCCAACGTCATTACGTTGGCTATGCTCATTCACGTCGCGTTACCCCCGCGGATTTTTAAGTCAACATTGCAGCTGCCGTGCCCGCAGATATTTCAGACTGGAGGAATTTTAACAAATTGGATTATAGTTTAAAAGGGAACAGAATGAATAGCAAGAGAAAGGCCTGCGCCAGCCTTGGACGGTGTACAGCAGCAACAGGGACAAACAATGTTCAAGCATTTCAAACGGACAGGTAGCCTACATGAACGGAAGGATGCTAGCTAGCTGTGCTGTCAGTCAGACTGTCACTGGATTACTATCGTCTTGCTTATTTCTACAGCCAGGGAGTCAGATTGGTGAGTCAGAAACTTTTTTGGGGTTTATTTAATAATAAAGTTGGATGAATTGATACCGAGTGCAATCCATTCTGCTTTTTATATTCAATTGAGCAGTTGTGTTTTATTGTTACTGACGGACAAACCTAAGCTCTGCAATGTGGATAAATGGTTACATTCTGATGCTGGACAGGTCCATGGGGCATATGTTACTGGTACTTTAATCTATTAAGATAAAGTTTATGTGGAGTTGCCATCAGTTATGCTGTAGTCCTACATAATGATGAATGCTGTCTTTTATTTTTAAGTTGAATAGAAGTAGTACCGGTAGTTTGAATCGGCGAAGGTTTGACTTGTTGCCTTACGTTTTTTCGGCCCTCGGTGTGAGGGACGGGTCCGTTAAGTCGATGGATGCGATGTTTAATCATTTAGACCAAACTACAGTAGGCTACGGGCAAGCCTGAAGTCACCGTCGTGACATTTCATATACGTCCCGTCTGTGTGTGTGTGTGTGTGTGTGTGTGTGTGTGTGTGTGTGAGTGAGTGAGTGAGTGAGAGAAAGAAAGAAAGGAAGGGAGGAACTTATTTGAAATCGGCCGTGCGTGCCTGTTTGTTGTTTATTGTTTTTGATTTAACAATATATAGGTTTAGAGAAATCTGGCTTTCAGAACTCAGTGCCTACCCACTCACTGACCTCACCGCACGTCACTGATAATAATAATGGATTGGATTTATATTGCGCTTTTCTCACACTCAAAGTGTGGTTCCATTCATTCACACACAGTCATACCGGTGGTGGTAAACTACGATAGTAGCCACAGCTGCCCTGGGGCAGACTGTCGGAAGCGTGGCTGCCATTCAGCGCTTAGGGCCCCTCCGACCACCACCTCAAACATACAGCAGTCATACACATTCACACCAGGCAAGGTGGGTGAAGTGTCTTGCCCAAAGACACAACAACCATGACACAGGTGGCAGGGCGGGAATCGAACCACCAACCCTTCGATCATTGGCCGACCCGCTCTACCACCTGAGACACAGTTGCCCCAAATATATCACCATATTACCATTAATTAAGATTGATTGGCATCATAAATCCTATATTAACCAGGCATTCTCTTGCTGTCACACAAACAGCATCAGGAATTATCTCTAAAAAGGTTTACATGTCTTAAAATGCATCCATATTAAGCTTTCAAGACAAAACTTAAAGGTACATACATACATACATCTTCAACCGCTTATCCGAAATCGGGTCGCGGGGGCAGCAGCTTGAGCAGGGAACCCCAAACTTCTCTTTCCCGGGCCACATCAACCAGCTCTGACTGGGGGATCCCGAGGCGTTCCCAGGCCAGTGTGGAGATATAATCTCTCCACCTAGTCCTGGGTCTTCCCCGAGGCCTCCTTCCAGCTGGACGCTCCTGGAACACCTCCCTAGGGAGGCGCCCTGGGGGCATCCTTACCAGATGCCCGAACCACCTCAACTGGCTCCTTTCAACGCAAAGGAGTAGCGGCTCTGCCCCGAGTTCCTCACGAATGACTGAGCTTCTCACCCTATCTCTAAGGGAGACGCCAGCCACTCTCCTGAGAAAACCCATTTCGGCCGCTTGTACCCGCGATCTCGTTCTTTCGGTCATTACCCAGCCTTCATGACCATAGGTGAGGGTAGGAACAAAGATCGACCGGTAGATCAAAAGCTTTGCCTTACGACTCAGCTCTCTTTTTGTCACAACAGTGCGGTAAAGCGTATGCAAAACCGCCCCTGCTGCTCCGATTCTCCGGCCAATCTCACGTTCCATTGTTCCCTCACTCGAAAACAAGACCCCGAGGTACTTGAACTCCTTCACTTGGGGTAAGGACTCATTCCCTACCTGTAGTAGACAAACCATCGGTTTCCTGCTGAGCACCATGGCCTCAGATTTAGAGGTGCTGATCCTCATCCCAACCGCTTCACACTCGGCTGCAAACCGATCCAATGAGAGCTGAAGGTCACAGGCCGATGATGCCATCAGAACCACATCATCCGCAAACAGCAGAGATGAGATCTTCAGACCACCAAACTGCAACCCCTCCCCACCACGACTACGCCTTGATATCCTGTCCATGAATATCACAAACAGGATTGGTGATAAAGCGCAGCCCTGGCGGAGGCCAACCCCCACCGGAAACGAGTCCGACTTACTACCGAGAACCCGGACACAGCTCTCGCTTTGAGCGTACAGAGATTGGATGGCCCTGAGAAGAGACACCCTCACCCCATACTCCCGCAGCACCCCCCACAGTATCTCCCGGGGAACCCGGTCATAAGCCTTCTCCAAATCTACAAAACACATGTAGACTGGATGAGCAAACTCCCAAGCTCCCTCTAGGATCCTTGCGAGAGTGAAGAGCTGGTCCGTTGTTCCACGGCCAGGACGGAATCCGCATTGTTCCTCTTCAATCTGAGGTTCGACTATTTTATTATTATTTCGAATTATCTCTAAAAAGGTTTACATGTCTTAAAATGCATCCATATTAAGCTTTCAAGACAAAACTTAAAGGTGCAGTGTGTAATATGACATCATCAAGTAAGTTCTTGAATGCAACACTCCCTGGGTAACCCCACCCCTTTCGAATAATAACAGAAGCTACAGTGGCCTTCAAGGACAAGAACAATTCTAAATTTTAAACAATGCATCTGATGACATTCCAACTATGACACTTCCAAAATGGCGGCACTAGGTATGGAGAAATATGGACATATATGAGACCCTTTCTAAGAAAAAAAATAATAATTCTAAAAAACAAATTCAGCTATTATTAGGGATGTGAACAATGTGTCGATTCTCGGCTCGATTTTCGACACGTGCTCAAGACGACTCTAAAAATAGAAATAGGTAAATCGGGTGTTTTACTTTATTAGATGTTTTGGGGACATGGGAGACGTCCGTGATGCGAGTTCACGTGTGGTCACGAGCGCGCTGCAGGCGCTTCATTTCTGCAATGTGCGCGCATAACATCCGGCGTGTAGGTCAACAGTGCAGTGCAACATATGCAGCATAAAGTTATAATATTCGTCTAGGACCGTGATCACCTTCGCTCAAAGCCTCCGCCCGGGCAAAGCAGCGATAACATGATAACCGGGGGTATCCTGCCCGTTCCGCAATCTGTTTTTACGTCTCGAGTCTAAATCATGGACATATAAAGAGGGTCTAAATACACACAGAGGCATGTCGGCAAGCTGACAGCGCGACTGAAGGGACTGTACAGTGATCAGACTCCCTCCGTTAGTTTCTGTTTTCAGCCGAGTAAGTTACATTCACCTCCGACGCATGGACAGCATTTTTAAAATGAAAGCCTCTCATTTTATTATCAAAAAGGCTTTGATGCAGATGAAGTCTGAACACACACTGCGGGCGACATCAGTGGTGTTTAAAGGAAAGCGCAGTTTATCAGCAACACAACTACGTGCTGCTGCCCTTTATTTTTTATTTTTTGAATGGCACATTAAATCGATCGATTTGTCGATTCATGCCTCCGACACGTCGACACGCAAATAATGAGTCGTTTAACATCCATAGCTATTATGCACTAAATTAAACGTACTTATGGATATTATAATTGTTTTCTACAAAATCTCCTAGGAAATAAAACCCAAAATTCTACACACTGCAGGTTTAAGCACATTAAATCTTTCCTATGTTTAGGACACACACATGCACACACACACACACACACAGTTGCATACACACATCAACAGGTCCAGACACACACTCATGAACACACACACATATGCGCCCCAACAGACACATGCACTAGCCCCTCCACACACACTCACTGACACACACACAGTTACAATCTCACACACACACACACACCTCCATCCAAATTAAGCAAAACTTAAGCACATTAAATCGTTCCTATGTTTAGGTGACAGAAGGGCGACGTGGAAAAATCATATTATGGTGATTTGTTGATCGGTTAAAAAATAAAACAGACATGGTGCAAGACTGATGATGCTTTTGACAAACACAATCAACCGTTCAAAATGATATGCAAAGTATGAGCTGTGAGGTTTCCTGTTCTGACATCATTCTTGCATTCATTTAAGTTCACACACATGACATCTAAACTCTCTCTCACACAGACACACACATACACACACACACACACACACACACACACAGTCTCTCTCACACACACACACACAGATACATAGATCCATGCACACACACAGTCACACACACACACACACACACCTAAGAATAATTCCCAATCTTTTGCTAGATATCGCCTTATAACTACAACGAAAGTATAATAGTGGACTGTACTATGAAGTGTTGAGAGGACACACACCCTCACACACACCCTCACACACACACACACACTAACTCACTCAGTCACACACACACACAGAAAGACACTCAACTACAAAAAGATCCAACCCACAAACACTCATACACACACACACACACACACACACACACACCTAAAAAACACGCATTCACACACACACACGAACAGAAAGCTTCTCTGTGCAGATGTATTGCGGTCGTCATGTAAGACTAGATCAAAGAGTGAGAGGTTGAGCCTTGTGTAATTCCCCACTGATGCGTTTATTAGACCATAAACCTGCATTCTGATTCACTAACACACACACACACACACACACACACACAGACAAACAGTCACATACATATACACACATGCACACACACTTATCCTTTTTGACCTGATGGAAAATCTCTCCACGGATCAAAATGTTGTTTTATGACGTAATAAAGGTGTCAATGGGGCATTATACAGTGTGTAGGCTCACATACTTTGATCTTGTGTGCTATATACTCGGTCACACACACACACTCAGTCACCCATTACCTCACTCACTCACACATACTAACTCTCTCTCTCACACACACACACACACACACACATTATATTCAGGTGTTAATTGCTGTTATCAAAGAGGCCCTTTGGTAAGAAGATTGTCAGCCTCTCTCTCCCTCCCACCTTCTCCCTTTCTCTCTCCCTTCCTCCTCTCTCCCACCCTCTCTCTCTCTCTCTCTCTCTCTCTCTCTCTCTCTCTCTCTCTCAGTGTTGCCAACTCTTCAGTAAGGAAAGTAGCTATTGGCTGTCCAAAAAGTCGCTAGAAGTCGCCAGATGACGTCATCGCCTAATTTGCATATTTCTAGATGATGTCATCGCCTAATTTGCATATCTGTAGACAGGGGTTTTATACAGTAATATTTGAATAGATGAGGTTCTGTTATGAACGTGACAATCACATAAACAAGCAACGTGGTAATGTTAAGTCTAGCAGTAATCATACATGCTCATGGTTTAAAAAAGCACTGCATAACATTTTGAATTGCACTACTCGTAGACTGTAGAAGAGGGGGGGAAAGCTGCTACTACAACTGCTAATAGGGATGCTAACGGACCACGAGCAGAGAGGTGTGTGTCTCCTGCTCTGACCGCAGCTGGGAGGGACTGCTGCGCGAGGACTGGGCCGCCTGTCAGTGCTCTGGGAAGGGGCCGGGAGGCTCCCGCTGCTCGTTGAGAAGCGTTAAAAGTGATACTTGCTTTGGCGAAAAAGTCACCAATAACACCAGAAAAAAAAGCTAGATTTGTCGCTGTTTTGAAAAAAAAGTCACCAGGGGGGCTGAAAAGTCGCTAAATATAGCGACAAAATCGCTAAGTTGGCAACACTGCTCTCTCTCCCTCTCTCTAATGCATTTCTCAGTATGTGTTGGCATGTACTTACCACACTTGTTATACAACCCAGACAGCTAGAGGTTTCAGACTTACAAATGAGGAAATTCGTAAAATGTCAACTTTAAGCAGAGGTGGAAAGAGTACAAAAATGTTCTACTCAAGTAAAAGTATGATTACTTGGATGAAATTTTACTCAAGTAAAAGTAAAAGTACTGGTCTAAAAATCTACTGAAGTAAAAGTGAAAAAGTAGCTGATTTAAAATGTACTTAAAGTACAAGTTACTAGTTACTTTTTAACAGCGGGAGGGGGCGGGGGTCTCTCTTCAGTGTAGGGCATTATATATATAGACAAGGGGATATACATCACAAACTAGTTTTGTTTAATTAATGCAACACTTTTACAAATTAAAGTGCACAAATTAAACAAATCATGTCACCACACATGTATGGATGTACACTGTGTCATTATACTTTAGATAAGCAAATATGGAGCAAATAGTCTGTTAATGGGGAATGGGAATGTAACCGGTCTACAGACCTAAACAGACTGCAGCTGCAGTTCTAATAATGTAATTGTGTATAATTGATCTAAACCATGGACATTGCAAGGTTAGGCTGCTCCATTTTGACAAAAATCATAATCATGATTATTTTGATTGACATTGTGTAATCACAATTATTAGACAATTATTCATTGATTTAAGAACTGCAACGTGCACTTATTTAACATTTGAAACCATGACTTTTGACTTTAAACATATCCTAATTGAACTGAAAACAAGGAACATGCAAATAGGTGATAATATAATAAGTAAAACATATTTTTTATAATTAAATAAAATAAGTGTCAAAATCAAACTAAACCGTTGCAAATGTTGTTGATAGGGCACGTCTTTAGCTAGCAGGAATGTGAGGGCATATTTTAATGTGTATCTCATGGAGCTGGCTGGATAAGCAAGTTGCATTGTGTAGGCTACAGTGTTCTTAATTGATGGCAAGAGTCAAGGAGCTTTAAACTTCCTGTGTTTTTTATTCCATTATTGCTTGGTCATAGACCACTTGGATTCGACTTAAAGTGAGTAAACTAATTGGTTGTGATGTTTTGAGGTGCAGCTGGGTCGCATATGACTTTTTTCTCTCTCTCTCTCTCACGGTCGCGCATGTCATCTGACTCGTGTGTCCGCGCATAACATATCTTGCACATTGTTTTAGTCTATTACTTTTACCTTTCTTCTCGAGCAAAGGCTGACTTTCTGCCGTCTTCTGGAAGTTTTTCAAAGCTCCCGGCAACACGCACCGTCTCCATCCTACTCTGCACTGTTAACTGAAAGCTAGGTGAGGGAGGGGCCGATCGCACGGCTGGATGAAAGGTTTGCTGCATTTAAAAGCCTTCACGTCTTCACGTGCGGTACAATGATAGTTTAACTAGGATTATTTTGTTTTAATGATAGAGGGAAGCAATGTTTGTTGTTATCATGTAGTCGCAATGTGTTCTCACCTCCTGTCGATCATTCACTGTGTTAGTTTCCGTTATTGTGCCGTAAAAATAAAAGCCCCCCGCGATATTTCTTTTCTTTTCCCTCCTTTCCCTATCTATTTTTTTACTCAGTAATGCAGGTGATATAAAATGTAGCGAAGTGCAATACTTCACAATAAACATACTCAAAGTAAAAGTAAAAGTATAGGTTTTAAAAATCACTTAAAAAATTACAAGTACACAAAAAAACTACTCAATTACAGGAACGCGAGTAAATGTAATTCGCTACTTTACACCCCTGACTTTAAGATATGATAAAATAATCCTTTATTATTCCCACAGTGTAGGGACTTGTTCAGTGCTACAGCAGCAAATACGGAGAGTGCAAATAACAAACGCATCAGTATGGATGAAAACATAGCTCCGGTGGTGTAGTGGAGAGCCTGTACTATATTGGCTCTGGCCTTCGTTGCAGTGGTCATGGGTTCAAATTTGACCCGTGGACCTTTACTGCAGGTCATCCCCCCCCCTCTCTCTCTCTCTCTCTCTCTCTCTCTCTCTCTCTCTCTCTCTCTTTGTCTCTCTGTCTCCCCATTTCAACTCTGTACTATCTAATAAAGCTTGAAAATGACAAAAAATTAAAAATAAATGTGTGGATGGAAACATACCTTGTGTCTCACTGAAGACTTGAATAGGGAGTAGCCTCACTCAGTTTAAGAGGAAATGTGCATTGAACTTTCAACAACATATGTGGAAGATTGCCATTGGGGGGGTTTCCTCCAAGTGTGTGTGTGTGTGAATGCATCAAATATCCGTTAATTTGCATATTTCACAGGGCCGGTAGTCAGATTAGATGGTGTGCTGATAGGAGCAGTGTATATAATGAAATGGGTAACAGGTGGTTTGTTGCCAGACATAATTTACATACGCATGAAATCAAATCTGTTCTGCATTTCATATTCCGTCAAACATAGCATCCTTAGTCGCAGCTCAAAATAACACACGAAAATTCACTTTCGCGTAATAATTTCCGCTGTTTACTGTTAACTCTGCCTCTGTGTGTGTGGGTGTATATATGAGTGTGCACGTGTGGCTATGAATGTGTGTGTGAAGTTATATTCTCTCCATGAATTACAAATTTAAAAAATGCGACTATGACCATAAACAGTTTCACAAGTTGTGCACAGATTGTCAACACTCCTACACATCTCCTGTGTGTATAACTGAGCATGTTTTTGTATGTAAGTCAGTGTGTGCACACCTACACAGGCCCCGACTGTGTGTGTGTGTGTGTGTGTGTGTCTGTGTTTCTCTGTGTGTGTGTCTGTGTTTGTGTGTGTGTGTGTGTGTGTGTGTGTGTGTGTGTGTGTGTGCTAACAGGAAGAGAACATTAGTGCAGATGGTGTGTTGGTGTGTGGATGGACTCTGCCATGTTACTGCTGCTACTGTGAATTTAATCATATAATCACTGATAATAATATTCATGGTAAAATGTGTAACTATGGGGCGCTGCGGTGGCGTAGTGGATAGAGCGCGTACCATATCGGCTCTGCCCTTCGTTGCAGTGGTCACCGGTTCGAGTCCGACCCATGGACCTTTAATGCAGGTTATCCCCCCTCTCTCTCTGTCTGTCTGTCTCCCCATTTCAACTCTGTACTGTCTAATAAAGCTTGAAAATGCCCCAAAAAATATCTTAAAAAAAAAAAAGTGTAACTACGAGGAACTACACGGAGAATGACCATTCACACACACATTCATACACCGATAGCAGGCTTACCATCGACATTCACAAGGTGGGTGAAGTGTCTTTGCCCAAGGACACAACAACCATGACGCAAGTGGCAGGGCGGGGATCGAACCGCCAACCCTTCGATCATTGGCCGAGCCGCAGCCAGTCGCCATTAAGAAAATACTATAGCTATGGATTTTTTTTTCATATAATCATTACAGCTGTCTACCTTTTTCATTACATGAGTAAAATGATAAAGTGATAAAGATAAAAGGTTGTCTTTCAGAACAGTATTACCTTGTTAAAAAGACGGACAATAATCACCACACTGCTATTCAGAACTGAGCAATTCCTAGAGGCAACACAAGCTCGAACATGGTCAAATATCTCACACAACTGAAAAGGTCTTAAACTATAGGAACCAAGTAGAAAATAATGGCGAACGAGAGGGTAATAAGCATGAGAAAATAAAGCTGCTTACTACAGTAGAAATCTCCAGTCTTTCTGCCACATATCTTAGATTGTAGGAGCCCTGTGTGTAATATGTGATGTTGAAGGCTGTTTATTTCTCCCCCGCGGTGCCTGTCTTAATGAGTCTGAGATCATTTGGCTTTTCACTGACGTCTCGGTGGTCTAGTTAGCACAGAAACCACTCGAGCTGCTAAGAATGAAGTGTGTGTGTTTGTTTGTGTGTGTGTGTCTGTATGTGTGTGTGTGTCTGTATGTGTGTGTGCATGTGTGAGTGGGGGGTATGTGTGTGTGTCTGTATGTGTGTGTGCATGTGTGGGTGGGGGGTGTGTGTGTGTGGTCTAGATAGCACAGAAACTTGGTGCTTCTGCTAAGAATCAATGCTAAATAAAACCTTCTAATACACACACACAAGGCCTTTTAGAAATTCAAATAAATGCAATATGAGGAGATAAGTATATTTATTTTCACTGTACTGGAACACTGTAAGAAAATTGTGTGTGTGAGCGTTTGTGTTGGGGGGGGATACATGTGTGTGAGAGTGAGTGAGAGAGAGAAAGAGGGTTTGTGTGTTTGTGCGTGCGTCCGTGCTTGTGTGTGTTTGTAGGTGTTTGAGAGTGTGTGTGTGTGCGTGCGTGAAAACAGTATGGGGTAATCGAAGTGGATTTTCAATATACAATCTTGCCTGTAATGAAACCATAAGACGGATAATAACGTCCACTTATAAATCTATCAATACGTCAAATGTAGCTATTATATCGACCTGGGACACATTTAACACACACTCTCACACACACATTCTCTCTCTCACTCTCACACACACACACACACACACACACACACATTCACTCACTCATTAACACTCACACCTACACACAAACACACTCTCTCTCACACTCCCTCTCACACACACACACATCTTGCTGCAGTTGAATCACTTCCCCTTATTGACTATATTGTTGATGTATGAACTGAGAGGGGAGTATGCACTGCAGAACTCCCCTCAGGTGGAAAGTCACTGACGCCTTAGCAATGATTGTGTCTCTTTTTTACTTGTCACTGTTTTTATTATTGATAACAGTTTTTTTTATCATTCTCAATTTCTGTTTCTATGTTGTGAGTGTAATATTGTGAGTGTACACGTGTTATTGGTTGCTGCCTCTTGGCCAGGACTCCCTTGAAAAAGAGTTTTTTAATCTCAATGGGACTTTCCTGGATAAATAATTGTTAAACCTGCAGTGTGTAGAATTTTGGGTTTTATTTCCTAGCAGATTTTGTAGAAAGTTATTATGATATCCATCCAAAGTACATTTAATTTAGTGCATAATGGCTGAATTTCTTTTTTTTAATTATAATTTTTTCCCTTAGAAAGGGTCTCATATATCTCCATATTTCTGCATATTTTGGACCAAGGCCTAGTGCCGCCATCTTGAAAGTGTCATAGTTGGAATGTCATCAGGTGCATTGTTTAAAATTTAGAATTGTTCTTGTCCTTGAAGGCCACTGTAGCTTCTGTTATTACTCGAAAGGGGTGGGGTTACCCAGGGAGCGTTGCATTCTAGAACTTTGTAGAACTTTCTAGATGATGTCATATTACACACTGCACCTTTAAATGAAAAAAAATAAAATAAATACATGAACTGGTAAAGAGAGAATGACCCGCAATACACAAGAATAGAATGATAGATTTACTTTTTTATGATGTTGGTTTGCACTGTCCTGTCCTGTCTTGCACCTGTCCTGTTGTAAACGGTGCTCCACTGTACCAAATCAATTTCCTAACATGTTTGACATGTCATGGCAATAAAGTCTTCTGATTCCGATATCCAGTGTTCGTAAAGCATGAAAAAAAAGTACATACTTATTTTTTCATACATTGCCCTAACCTAACCTAACCCTAACCCTAACCCTATCTGTATAAGATGTAAGGGCCATTCATAACCTGTATCTTGAAAATCACCTAATAAAGTTATTGAATACAAAATTAGGTTTTGCTCAAAAACAACACAGGTAAAAATGGAAAGAATCCAGCCTTTTCCTAGCCTGGAATCCAGACCCTGATATCTTGAACGATACAGGGTCTGGCCACGATCAATAGTAATTCCCAACATAAGGGGCGGCTCCTATTCGTGCATTTCAAATGCCACTGCACTACAAGCAATTCATTTGCCAGCGCCTAGTGGCAGGTCTGGAAATGCCAGAATATAGCAAATGTTCAGATTTTAAGCAATTTTTTATACCTTAAAAACACAATATTTAAAATTTAGTATTTTCCAATTATTCCAGACATCACAGCCCATTGTAAACCCATTGTATTAATCACCATGTTTGTGTGTGTGTGTGTCTCTCTCTCTCTCTCTCTGTCTCTCTCTCTCTCTCTCTTTGTTTGTCTGTCTGTCTGTCTGTCTGTCTAGCCACCACAGCCCATTGCAAACCCATTTCATTAATTACCAGGTGACTCTAGTCTGCACTAAAAGCTGCTGCTCAGGATCAATACACTGCAGCTACATCACTGAGCAAGAGGCAGCAATTATTAAAGGTCACTTTCTATCATTGGTTTCGCTGAGATTTCTGACATTTTGCGACGCTCTATTGGTGCCCATTCAAGGGATAAATTACACAGATTTAGTATTGGCTTGTGGGCACTCTGGTCGAATAATTGTATGACATTAGAAAATTGTACGTTTTCATGTTTTTGTCCTGATCAGAAACTAGAGTTCTTGTCTAGTCAATTACATAGCCATTATAGGTTGACATTTTAGTTTCATTTGAGGTGAATATCACAGCCATAAATCAGCTAGATTGTGTCCTTTTAATGCTCAAAAGGAACGTAACACTGAATTTTTATTTGAGATGTATTTACACTTTGCACAGAACTAGTAAATCATGGCTGCGTAACCAACCAACCAACCAACGCCCTAAAAAAAGTTAAAGTCTGCTTTATTTGTCAATTTCAAAATATGTACCAGACATACAGAGGCATCAAAATGGTTTTGGCCTGATATCTAAGTAGTTGTGCACAGATTTGCATCTCGAAGAAGACTTGTTAAGGTAGAAAAATAGCCAAAAAATACTGAAATTGACCAGTGCTTGAAGACATTTTTTTTTTTTGCTTTCTGTGTCCCTGTTGTAGAGAAAGACCCATGAGTCAGTTTTTTTATATATTATTTTTTGGCATTTTTCAAGCTTTATTAGACAGTACAGAGTTGCAATGGGGAGACAGAGAGGGGGAGAGAGGGAGGGGGTGGGGGGTGACATGCAGTAAAGGTCCACGGGTCGGATTTGAACCCGCGACCACGGCAAAGAAGGCCGGAGACAATATGGTACGCGCTCTATCCACTACGCCACCGGAGCGCCCTGAAAATTAGAATATTTTCAAGGGAATTCTGTCCTTGTATAAGATGTTTTCAGTGGCAGTAATAAAGTAACCCCAAAGCATGTAGGTCTTGTTGTATATATTGTACGAGGTAAATACTGGTTATTCAAAATCATCTTGTACATGTGAGGTGATGAGTTCAAGGTACTTTCCTACACAATCGTAACTGCTCTTAATGGTTGCTAGGGAAACAGGGGATTGGACTGGACAACACACAAACACACACACACAAACACACACACAGACACACACACACACCGGCCTTGGTCACATAATGTTTATAGATATGAGTGATTCAAACAGTTTGTACAGACACACACACTAACTCACTCCTTCACTCTCACACACACACACTCACACACACACACACACACACACACACACAAACTCACACACACACACACTCACACACACACACACACACACACACTCACACACACACACACTCACACACACACTCACACACACACACACTCACACACACACTCACACACACACACACACACACTCACACTCACACACACACTCACACACACACTCACACACACTCACACACACACACACTCACACACACACTCACACACACACTCACACACACACTCACACACACACACACTCACACACACACACACACACTCACACACACTCACACACACACACACTCACACACACACTCACACACACACTCACACACACTCACACACACACACACTCACACACACACTCACTCACACACACACACACACACACTCACACACACACACACTCACACACACACTCACACACACACACACACACGCACACACGCACACACACACACACACACTCACACACACACACTCACACACACACACACACACACGCACACACGCACACACACACTCACACACGCACACACACACACACACACACACACACACACACACACACATGTCTACTTTTGTTTTGTTGGTAAACTAATGGCTCTCATGTCAATTTTTTTAACAACAAAAATATACAAATTTCATGTATTTTTATAAATATTTTTTTTTCATGTTTAGAACAGGGTTATGGCAGAACGTTTTCAATAGTACTTGCCAATGTTAGTAACACTCAGTTTATTTATTTATTTAACAGGGACAATGCACAGCACATAAGCAGTACTAGAGTTAGCTATAAGCTCATTTTCATCTGTAGTCCCTGGACAGGAAACAGAGTATTACATCTCTGTCAAGATGGGAAACCTCACACTGAAGTATAAAAACAATAACACACAATTTCACAACAGTAAAACACAACAACACAATACGAACAATAAAATCACAACATGTAGGACACCACAACAACAACAACAACAACATCACAACAGTAAGACACCAAGAAAACAGGACATCACAACATTAAGAAAACAATCTATGCATGATGGGTACATGGTTGGGTTGATTTCAGCCATGACTTCATCTTACATTTAAAACAGCAAAGTTGTGCTGATTGTTCCTTTCACTTCTGATGTATTGAAGGCAGGTGGGTAAGTCAGGTACAAATCCTTGTCTCTCCACATCAAGGACTGGAACAAAAGACTTTGAGAAGCTTTTGAAAGGTGTGTGTGAAAGGTGTGTGTGTGTGAAAGGTGTGTGTGTGTGCGAGTGCGAGTGTGTGTGTGGCACTACCTTTGCTTTGTGTGTGTGCATGTGTGTGTGCATGTGTGTGTGTGTGTGTGTAAAGGTTGAGGGGGAGTCAACAAAGGAGCAATTGGGCAGAAGTTGAGAGAAAAGAGGAAAACCTTTCCTGAGCCCGAGGACAAGTGGCTCTTAACTCGGATGAAACAGAAATCCAAATCCCCAAAAAACGTTTGAAGAAATTCTGAACATTTCGTATTTGTCTTCAAAAAGTTTGGAGAGAGAAAAGAAGCAATTCTAAGTGAGGAGTCTAAAGCCCAGTTCACACACACACACACACGCACACTCGCTGCAAAAAGAAACACTTAAAGGAATACTTCACCCATACGGAACCGACGTTCTATCATTATAAAATCGCTATTATAATATAATGAATGAGGTTTTTCTTCCCTCAGTCTTCCCTTGGCCCAGCTGTCCTGTTAATCCTAACACTACATTTTACCATATGTGATTTCACACATGGGAAAATTTAGGGTTAGACAGTGAGACCATAAAACACTCTTTCTGCCTTTTCTCAAGCTAGGATGAACCGATTTCTAAAATGTTGGCACATTTATACTACAGAGGATCTCAGAGTTCAACACACCTTCATATTTCCACTGGTGAAGTAGGTCTTTAAGATATATTTGGACAATACACAAGTTCAAAATACCTACAGTATTGTGTTATGAGAAACAGAGACATACAAAAACTATTGTTATGGTGCATTTTTACTCTCATTGCACATACAGTATACATCTTTAGACCACTCGAAATGTTCACTGTCTCTTGTTTTACTCTTTGAAGGCATATGTATTTGAGTAAAATGAACATTTTGATTTTACAATGTTAACTTATGACAACATTTCTACCAAATTCACAATAAAAATATCGTCATTTAGAGCATTTTCAATGAGTAAAGATTCCAGAAAAATCCAGACTGGTCTCTTATTTTTTTCCAGAGCTGTAGATCATAAGCAATACAAAACATATTCTTTATTTTTTATGAAGTCTGTTCACTGGCATGGAAGAAGAATCTTAACACGAGACACCACCAGATTGTAAAATAATTGGTCTTTAGAGAGGTGTTTTAAAGGTGCAGTGTGTAATATGACATCATCAAGAAAGTTCTACTAAGTTCTAGAATGCAACACTCCCTGGGTAACCCCAACCCTTTCGAATAATAACAGAAGCTACAGTGGCCTTCAAGGACAAGAACAATTCTAAATTCTAAACAATGCACCTGATGACATTCCAACTATGACACTTTCAAGATGGCGGCACTAGGCCTTGGTCCAAAATATGCAGAAATATGGACATATATGAGACCCTTTCTAAGGGAAAAAATAATAATTCAAAACATTTTTTTCAGCTATTATGCACTAAATTAAATGTACTTATGGACATTATAATTACTTTCTACAAAATCTGCTAGGAAATAAAACCCAAAATTCTCCACACTGCAACTTTAAACAAAATGATTTGTTTATTTTTTTAATTCTTTCGTTTACACATTATCAGTGGGTGACTCAGATCAATGAATGAAACATGTTTTAACCGCATTGCATATGTTTTTTTTAGTATTTTAACTAAAGCTCTATTTTGATGATTTGCTCTTTCTGTTTAAATAAGGCAGCAGGAACATTTCTTAGTGTTTCTTAAGATTTTCAAACTGTCTTCCTCGTTTTCTTGTAGTTTCTCTTCAACTCTGTCAGCTTAGAAACCGCATTATCTAAAGAAAACTGCCAGTGTGTGTGTGTGTGTGTGTGTGTGTGTGTGTGTGTGTGTGTGTGTGTGTGTGTGTGTGTATGAGAGAGAGAGAGAGAGAGAGAGAGAGAGGGAGAGAGAGAGAGATGATAAGAAGTCACTATTAAGCAAGCTTAGCCTTTGTATATGCAAATACAAGTTGAATACAAGTTTAAGCAGTGAAGCTTCGGGGCCGCGTTCATATTAATCCTCTTCTTTCAAACTGCCGACAGCATTTTATTTATTATTTATTTTATTTTTTACAACAAAGTAAATGTGAAGAAAATGTCTAAAGTGAAACAGCGAGTGAGCGAGTGTCTGATTTATAAGTCTTGCCCTCGGCCTTTTTTAGTTTAGGATGGAGCAGAGAGATTTTTTAAGTGCAGAAAAGTTTTTACTCTGTTCGGTAGAGCACTGCTGACATACAGTCATGTTGGCTCTCAGTTTGGCCTCATGCAGCACAATGTGTTTAAATATATGTATGGTCTTAATTAAAGCTGGGGTGGAGGATTTGGGGAGAAAATGGCAGTTGGGATAGAGATTTGAATCCAAATACCTCAACCGCTCCACTTGTTCTCTTTGGTCCCTCCCCTATGGTCCCTCCTTGACACGCTCTACACACCAACAAAGTCGTGCCAAAGTGTATGGACAGTCCCAACAGCCAATAAGAACAGAGTTTTTTTTTTTTTTTTTTTATCGGAGCCTCGCACTGATTGGTCAAAGTGTACCGCTCATGTTAATTTTTTTTCTCACCAAAACAGCTTATATGTGTGGTGAAGGACGTTTTTATAACTTATCTTACAATGTAATTCAATAAAGTGACATGTGGTTGGCTTCGGGAGCTCAATAGTTTAGCAGTCTTATGGCTTTGGTATGGAAACCTCAATAGCTACATTCCCACAGCATTGTACTTTCCTCTGTTGAATAACAGTCATTTCGTATTCTCTTTTTTAGATGCGTGCAAGCAGATATGATGGAGACATTTTGAGCAG
>OX442356.1:32144780-32164780 GCA_949357725.1 Hyperoplus immaculatus | reverse complement strand
GTCAGAAAATGTAAGAATCTGACGAAATATTACCGGTACAGTATTTTCCGTTTGTGGCTGCATGGGGTAAAAAAAAAATTTCTGTGGCAATTCTTTACATAAAATTTGCTTTTTCAAATCCAGAAATTGTTGTAGTATAATTGTTTTGTGCTAGCAGTGTAGCAGTTTTAAAGCTGGGGTGGAGGATTTGGGGAGAAAATGGGAGTTGGGATAGAGATTTGAATCCAAATACCTCAACCGCTCCACTTGTTCTCTTTGGTCCCTCCCCTATGGTCCCTCCCTGACACGCTCTACACACCAACAAAGTCGTGCCAAAGTGAATGGACAGTCCCAACAGCCAATAAGAACAGAGAATCGGAGCCTCACTCTGACTGGCCAAAGTGTACAGCTCATGTTAACTTTGACCGATCAGAAATCACATACCCCAGCTTTAATGGAGGCTCCGACTATATTTCTTACATTTTCGCCCAGTGTTCTCTTGTCCTTAATCTTTTAGCCTTCCCACTCCTTATTGCCCTAATATCTCCTTTTCTCTCACATTTCTTATTTTTCTCTACACTTCCTATCTTATTCTATCCTTGTATTGATTTCCTCCCACCGTCCTGGTTCAATAATCCCAGAGTATCACTTATTTAGGGCTGAAATCATATCCAGAAAGTCTTGTTTCCAAAAGCAATCCAACTAGTTTCAAGACGTTCTTTGAGACAATATGATCGATTTCCACCCTTCATATCTTTTCATTTTTGTTCAGACTCACAGACACACACACACAATCACTCACTCGCTCACACACACACACACACACACACAGAAGCACACACAGACACAAACACACACACACACACACACATACTAACTCAGTTATGCACGCATGAACACATTCACTCACTCACTCTCACACACACACACACACACACTCACTCACCCACACACACACACACTCCCAAACACGCACACACTCCCAAACACACACACACACACACTCACCCACCGACCCACACACAGACACAAACACACACACACACACACACACACACACACACACACACACACACACATACTAACTCAGTTATGCACGCATGAACACATTCACTCACTCACTCACTCTCTCACACTCACACACACACACACACTCCCAAACACGCACACACTCCCAAACACACACACACACACACACACACACTCACCCACCGACCCACACACACTCACACACCTCTTGAGAACTGTATAGTCCTGTCAGTGTACTCAGCACCTCAGTTGAACTCCCAGTGCAGTGAGAGCCAGACATCTTAACAGGTAAGTTTTGGCAGAAACAGAAGCAAAGTACAAGACGGCTGAAGTCGGTCCCACGAGTTTGTGTTTGTCTGACTATTTTTGCTACAATATTTAAATGTTTTCTCTATAAGAGGAGCTGTGTGACGCAGGCTCTGGCATCCGCACACACACACACACACACACACACACACACACACACACACATAAATATGAAGGCTTTCGCAGCAAAAACTATTGTGTGGCTTCAGAACATAATAAACAGCCTAGTGTCTTTAAACTGTTTCTGATGGATATAGTAAGTCGATTTTTGTATATATATAAAATATATATTTTAAATTATTTGGGGGTATTTTTATGCTGTATTAGACAGTTTGGAGAGACAGAGATGAAATGGGTCAGAGAGGGGAATGACATGCAGAGAACGACCCGGGCTGGATTCTAACCCGGGTCTGCTGTGAAGAGGACTGAGCCTCTATGGGGAGGGTGGTTGGGGTCTACAAAATTCCTTCTAAGCTTTCAGAGATATGCATGAAACATAGCACTTTGACAAAATGGCACCACGCTCAGTTGGGCTTCAGGTGTGCCTTTTTACACACACACACACACACACACACAGGACAGACAGACAGACACACACACACACAGGACAGACAGACACATACAGGACAAACAGACACACACACACACACTCCCTCTCTCTTGATATTTCCTCATAACTCAACCTTTCCATCTCTCCTCTCATTTAATTTCTCGGTGAATTATTCTCTCACTTCTCCGACCGCATTCGTCCTCCGTTTTACCCTGACGCTCAGCTTGTCAGACAAAGGTCCATCATTACAGTCACACACACACACAGTCTCACACAAGCACACACACACACACCCACAGTCTCACACAAGCACACACACACACTCTCTCTCTCACACACACACGCACACACAGTCTCACACAAGCACACACACACCCACAGTCTCACACACACACACACACACACACACTCTCTCTCTCTCACACACACACTCTCAAACAATCTCTCTCATACACACACACACACATCAATCTTTCTCTCTCTCGCGCTCTCTCTCACACACACATACACACACACACACACACACACTCACACACCCTCCCACACACACACAGACACCATTACTCTCTCTTCCCCTCCCTAAATATCCCCCCATTCTCCTCTCCATCATTTGGGGAAGGCAGGAAGGATGGAGGGATGAGACGTTTCAATGCAAACGAAACACATTAATCTAGACACACACACACTCACTCACTCACTCACTCTCTCTCTCACACACACACACATACAAACACTCACTCACTCTCTCTCTCACACACACACACATACAAACACTCACACACACACACACACACACACACACACACACACTCACTCTCTCTCACACACACACAAAAACACAGACACTCACACACACACACACACACTCACTCTCTCTCTCACACACACACAAACACGAAACACATTAATCTACAGAGAGATTGGCTCTCTGCATGATCTATGTGAAGCTACCAGGAACGCACTTGAAAGAATGCCGTTAACTTACTCACGAAGGAACGAACACACTCACTCACTCACTCACTCACTCACAAACAAACACACTCACTCACTCACTCACTCACTCACTCACTCACTCACTCACTCACTCACTCACTCACTCACAAACACAGTCACTCACTCACTCCCTGACTGCTCAAGGTAAACTGAAGCTGAATATCTTGAATGCCTCTAATGCAAAATGCACTTTACAGTATTAGGTTTTGTCAAAATTACAGTGTGAAAACAATCACAAAAAAAATTAAATTTGTAACCTGAAAATGAGCATAATATGTGACTTTTAATATGAACTCAAAACAGTTATCGAAACTACATTTTCCCCAGGGACGCATTAAAAGTGGTAAAAGCACACGCTAAGCAAAATGAGTTCAAAGTTCAGTCCAAAGTGCAATTAATTAGTTAGTTTGTGAGATGAGGGTCAATTAGAACAAGTTTCTTGCCTTTGTTATGATTTTTTTTTGGCATTTTCAAGCTTTATTAGACAGTACAGAGTTGAAATGGGGAGACAGAGAGAGAGAGAGGGGGGGGGATGACCTGCAGTAAAGGTCCACGGGTCGGATTTGAACCCGCGACCACTGCAACGAAGGCCGGAGCCAATATGGTACACACTCTATCCACTACACCACCGGAGCGCCCGTAATGATTACTTTTAATGCCCGGACGGATACATCTATACTTTCCTACATAAGTTTTTTCCACCCCGACATACACACACACACACACACACACACACACAGCAAACACACACACACTCATACACAGCAAACACACTCACTCACACACACACACACACACACACACACACACACACACACACAGCAAACACACTCACTCCAGAAATCCAATAAGGGGAAAGCCATTAAAGGTAGTAAAAGCAAAAGAACAAATTGAAAAGGAGAAAGCTCTACATCTTCACAGGTTCATGTAATATTAACTGGTAATTAAAGAGCAGGGCTGACTCCAGGCATTTAGATAGAGAGAGAGAGAGAGAGACAGAGAGAGAGAGAGAGAGAGAGAGAAAGAGAGAGAGAGAGAGAGGGAGAGAGAGAGAGAGAGAGAGAGAGAAACACTGTGTAGTTCACCTCTACAGCTCATCCAATTAAAACAGTGTCCACACACTGCAGGTTTAAGAAAGAGTGGCTGGCCTTATTTCACCGCTCACAGGCAGAAGAGTTAAGCAGCACAAAGCCACACACACACACAGAGACAGACTCATTTATCACTCAGTCACTCACACACACACACTCACTTACTCACTCTATATCTCTCTCTCTTCTCTCTTTCTCTCTGTTTCTCTATCACACACACACACTCACTCATTTACTCTCTCTCTCTGTCTCTCTCTCTCTCACACACACACACACACACACACACACTCGTTTACTCTCTCTCTCTGTCTCTCTCTCTCACACACACACACATGCACACTAACACACACACCTACACACACACAGGTTAGCCTGGCGGGTGTCAGGTATAAAAGACGTTTTTCAAATTTGCATTTGCACAAATGAGCTCCAACCACATTCATACCCACCAGCTGCTTCATTTGTATTTATGAATTAGTGACGTTGCCGTGGGGATAGAAACTGAAGTGACAGGTTACTCTGACAACCCAAGCACACACACACACACACACACACACACACACACACACATAGACACACACACACACACACACACACAGACACACACACACACACAGACACACACACACACACACAGACACACACACACACAGAGACACACACACACACACACACACACACACACAGACACACACACACACACACACATTAAACACTTATTAAAGTAATTTTTTTTGTCTCTGTATAAAGGTTGCCTCTAACCCTGCGTACCAAATAGCATACTCTTTCTCCTTACGTACAGCTGGCCATAAACAGTGTTTCGTCTGCTGCATCTGACTACATGTATTGTTAAAATTTAAACTAGTACAAAGTTCCAGTGACACACTCACTCACTCACTCACTCACTCACTCACTCACTCACTCACTCACTCACTCACACACTCACTCACTCACTCACTCACTCACTCACTCACTCACTCACTCGCTCACACGCTCACACACACACACTCACTCACTCACTCACTCACTGTCTCACTCACTCACTCACTCACTCACTCACTCACACGCTCACACACACACACACACACACACACACACACACACTCACTCACTCACACACACACTCACTCACTCACACACTCACTCACTCACTCACTCACACACACACACACTCACTCACTCACTCACTCACACACTCACTCACTCACTCACTCACTCACTCACTCACTCACTCACTTACACACTCACTCACTCACTCACTCACTCACACACTCACTCACTCACTCACTCACTCACTCACTCACTCACTCACTCACTCACTCACTCACTCACTCACTCACTCACTCACTCACACACACACTCACACACACACATCACCTGGCTCTCATTAGCTTCTCTGGCTCTAAGAACAATCACCTCACCAACTGCTAATGGAACGCTCAGTAGCCTCAGTACAGACTTCATTCTCAGCAGAATTTCTCCCCAAACCCTTTTTCCCTCTCTCTCTCCCTTACGGCTAAACATTGTGCTGACCAAGACTCATCCAGCCACCATGACTTACTGTTCACCCTTTAGTTTATACCCAGTTCACTTGATGTCAGGTCTGCTTTTTTTATTTATTTTTTATTCACGTGATGCAGGACAAGACAGGTGAAAGACATGACATCAGGTGAGGGACATGACAATTTAAGTGTTCACATTCAAGACAGCACGGACGAGACAAAAACAAGCAGGAGGTCATTGCATATTTTTACATTGTTGTTGACATGTGTGTGTGTGTGTGTGTGTGTGTGTGTGTGTGTGTGTGTGTGTGTGTGTGTGTGTGTGTGTGTGTGTGTGTGTGTGTGTGTGAGTATACATACATATAAACAACAAAATAATAAATAAAAAATAAAAGGTCTGCTTTTTTTCTTTTTGTTTTCTTTTTTATCAGTAGTATCTTATTGAGTTTTCGCACAGCACTGTTACATTCTAGTCAACATTGTAGTCAACGTTTTAACTGACATCCTGACATATATCCCTTACTGATGATTTAAAAAAAAACAATAAAAAAAGATTGAGCCAAAACAAGTTATAAAACCAGACAGAAATAATTAGATTAAAATTATTTTTAAAAATAAACAAAAACATTTAAAAACACGCACGGATCAAATAGTTTGAAATACGCACCACGCTATCATCTGGTAGCAATATTTCATTTAACTTTTATTTATCCTCCAGAGACCAGTTGAGGGGTGGCCCTCATTTACAATGACGTCGAGTTCAAAACAAATTCAAAGGAAAAACAACAATACATAAACAATATTCAACGCAAATACATCAAATACACAACAACAGGTGAAGAGAAAAACAATTGAAACATTTACACAGTGGTGAAGAGTGAGTGGCAGCAATTAAAATTAAATGGGTGAAAGTACAAGATAGCCTAATTAAAACAGTTACAGGGAGAGTTTGGCAGATTTAAGATAGTTTGTTTAAATTGGTTAAAGGATATGAAGTTATTTAGTTTAATTTGTTGCTGTAAGTTGTTCCAGGAGTCAGGGGCACTGAAGCTAAAAGCTGTCTTTCCCAGCTCAGACCGGGCTTGTGGGACATGAAGCATAAGCATGTCAGTGGAGCGGGTCTGATAAAGCCCATCTGAGATTTGCAGCATTTCTGCTATGTTGCACATCTTTTCCTCTTCTGCTTGTAGAGGGAGCAGTAAACTCAGACAGTGAGGAGACCCAATAGAGTGATTTTCTTTAACATTGGGAATGTAGACTTTTGGTTTCAACTTTTTGTAAATGTAATTTCTGCATGTTTAGGGACAACATGTATCAGACAATTAACGACATATTGAGTATTGAAACAACTTGTGTTGAGATAATGTCCGTTAAAGATGGTTGTACAGGAGGACTATACAGACGCAAACAGACAAGGTTAAGTCAAATAAACACCTGAATGTACATGTTCGACCTTTGATTTATACTACAGTAGTATGAAAACAAGACATGTTATGGAAGATAAATAGACTAAATCTAAAATTTGAGCAGTGCTTGTAAAAGCAATGTTTTTTTCTATGTCTCTCACCTCTGTAAAACGTTGTTAGATAGATAGATAGATAGATAGATAGATAGATAGATAGATAGATAGATAGATAGATAGATAGATAGATAGATAGATAGATAGATAGATAGATAGATAGATAGATAGATAGATAGATAGATAGATAGATAGATAGATAGATAGATAGATAGATAGATAGATAAATAGATATCCGTTCATTATCCTCTAAACAACTTTGGCATTATCCTTATTATTTCATACACCTTGTGTTGAAAGTGAAGGTGACAGTGAGATAACACTAGAGTCCAATAGAATAAAACCAGCGGTAATGCACCAGATGGCATTATGGTCCGTGCCTCTATCCGCACTGTGTTATAGGCATTCACACCCCCTTAGGCCAGCCGTTAACTCTCACTACCGCTGGGATAACTATGAAGATGTGTGTGTGTGTGTGTGTGTGTGTGGGTGGGTGGGTGGTTGGTTGGGTGTGTGTGTCTCTGTGCTCTGTGTGTGTCTCTGTTTGTCCGTCTCTGTGTGCGTGTGTGTGTGTGCGTGTGTGTGTGTGCGTGTCACATCAAAATCTGCTATAGAAATGACCGATTTGGGGACTGAGTAACTACATGCTGGGGACCCATACTGTACCTATCTAACATAAAACGCTGGGGAACTCAACATTTCAGGGTTCACATTGTCGGCAAGTAGATTAAATGGAGGCCACTGTGGTGTGTGTGTGTGTGTGTGTGTGTGTGTGTGTGTGTGTGTGTGTGTGTGTGTGTGTGTGTGTGTGTGTGTGTGTGTGTGTTGGCAAGTAGAATAAATTGAGGACCCCCTGTTGTTATAGGTTGAGACACTTGTAAATCACTGGACTGTGTGTGGACTGAAAAAAAATCCAGTGTTAATACACAGCCTAGGCTCTGTAAACTGGTATGTAAGTAAAAGAGAAAGTAAACAAAAGAGGTCCCACTTTAGCTAGCGACATGCCCATTTACAGAGCCTAAGCTGTGTATTAACACTGGATTTTTTTTCAGTGCACACACAGTACAGACAGGTAGCGGATCATGAGGAGATATTCACTGATTTTGACAAAAAGTGATTTTGACAACAAGCGTTCTCCAGAATCACTGACTCCACCTTTAAAAACCAAAAAGTATCCAATCACTTTTAACAAAGATGAGACGTGTACATGATCCCAAACACACACACACACACAAGCACATTCACTCACTCACTCACACACACACACACACACACACACACACACACACACACACACACGCACGCACGCACGCACACACACACACACACACACACACACACGTCATTATGTCAGTCTATAATTAGCGTTGGGTCGGAGAGGAAGCCGCCCTGCCTCTGTCTGTCACATTATCAGATGACTGAGCACCTGACACTCACTGTGATTAATCAGCTGGATATTACCATAAACTCCCTCTGGCTTTCTCTCCCTCTCTCTCTCTCTCTCTCTGTCTGTCTCTCTCTTTCTCGTTGTCTGTCTCTCTCTTTCTCGCTGTCTCTCTATCTCTCTCCCTGTCTCTCTCTCTCTCTCTCTCTTTCTCTCTCTCTATTTACATCATTCTCTCACTTTATTGTATTCACTGTATTCGTAGAGGTCAAAGGTCCTGCTAAGTGCAAATTGCTTATATGCTATATTACTTGCTTATATAACTGAATGTTGGTTAGATTCAAGCCATCGCAAAAAGAGTTGACACAAAGTTGATGAAGCCTATCATCAGCTCCACAAAACTCTCTGTATTTCTCAGTATGGCAGGGTTTACAAACTGGTGTGCCCCCCCCCCATCCCCTCCCCCCTCCATCAGACACTGGTGCAGGTACAAAACAGACTCAATGAAAAGTGTAATATATTTTATTATTGTGTAATCATCACGAAAATAAAGTAATCAGCTTCAAGTGTTGTTGATTCCACACTGTTTATAAGATTGATTGATTGATTAGTTAACGTGGATAATATTTCTTCAAACCGAATGAATTAATTCAGTTTGCAGATTCCAGCTTTACTGTTTACATGGACGTTTAATACAGTGAATGGATCAGATGCTGAAATGCCCAAAGAATTCGATCAATTTGACACGTGCAAAGTGGTTCTGCCATCGTTTGCTACCCGTGGACCTTTACTGCAGGTCGTGTCCCCCCCCCCCCTCTCTCTCTCTCTCTCTGTCTCCCCGTTTCAACTCTGTACTGTCAAATAAAGCTTGAAAATGCCCCAAAAAAATCTTCAAAAAAATAAGTGAATCGCTCCTGACTTGCATTACAATCCCTCCAAGATACTAAAATGTCAAATAGTTTGAATTAAAAATGTTGTATCTGACGAGGTCCAGTTAGTGAGCAGGTCAGATCAACATAGCCAGAAGCTAATCGGCTTTAATCATTTATATGGAAAATGTTTTCTTCTGATCGGTTTATGAAAAGGTTAAAATCACTATAATCAATACAATTCACTTTATTCCTTTTTATTCAGAATAAGGACTTTATGTGGAACGGTTTGATTTGATTTGGTCTTGACGAAACGTTTTTAATCTGAATATAAGTGTCCATGTAAACCCGGCTAGTGATTATATCTGGTTACATTGATCAGCGTTGATTTTCTGTTCATGATTAAGATGAAAAAAAGTAAAAATCTGCGACGTCGTCTTCTGCTCCTCAAAACCCTGAAGACACAAACAGAGAAACATTTATTGATCAGAACATAAAGACCATGGCTGCGTTCCAATCCCCATACTCTCTGCTATTTAGTATGGGAGAAAAGTTATAAAGGATGGCCCAATTCTTGTGGTAAGATTTAATATGCTTAAAAATACCCAGATGTCTACTACATCCGGCCTGGATTTTTAGTGTTGAAATCAGCATCCTATTTGGGCGATTCTGACCCACAATCCAGTGCGCACCGGAAGTGACGTCAATGATATGATGACATAAATAAGTAAAAGTATGTCCCAATTGTAGCATACTGACTAGATTATTTTTATTGTCATATGTAGAATGCAGAATAGAAGGAAAATAATAAAGAGTATGTGATTTGGAACGCAGGTCATGTTTCAAAGAAGAACAGATGTGTTTTTATTAACAGGAAATACTCACAGCTGATTGGTCCGACAGCAACAGGAAGCTGATCGGAGGAGGCTGCAGACCGAGGCTGGCGCTTTGAACAGTTCTAAAAACCCACAAGAAGTTTTTTAAGTTTATTCACAAAGATCATATTTTTACAACCCCATGTTGATAAGAGTAATACATTACATTACATTTTATTTAGCCGAAGCTTTTATCCTAAGCGACTTCCAATAAGTGCATTCAACCATGAAGGTCGAACCCTTGACCCTGAATTTCTGAAGTTAAACTTTTAGCATTTCTGACGACCACTGACTGCTGAATTGTTATGAGGAAAGTAAGACAGTGGTCTTTACATTCTGTACAGTATGACACTCTGCCCTTAGACCCTTAGCTCGGCTGAGAAAAACCTCCCACAAAAAAAAAAACTTTAATAGGATTTTTTTAAATGTAGAAGTGAGTGACGGAGGAAGGGATCCCTCTCCCTGACGGAACAGTATACAATATAGGTCACATGTACAGAAAATAATATAAAATCACAAAGGAATACAATCATTGACTAAAATTATTTACGCCACTCACCGGGCTGCAGGGGGCACTGCTGCGGTCACACATGCTGATGCTGCAGTGCAGGTAAACGTCCTCATAGGTCCCGTGGTACAGGAACAGCAGAGCAGAGAAACGAGCTCGCAGAGAAGCACCGCTCTCAATCACCTTCACATGGCGACGGTCAACGGCACACCTGGAGGGAGGAGACAATCACACAGCAGCTCATATATATAATAATAATAATAATAATAATAATAATAATAATAATAATAATAATAATAATAATAATAATAATAATAATAGGCAAGGGCATATTCTGTTGTTATCTAGCTCCAAGAGTCGTATTTATAATATACATTGAGAGGGACACTAAAATATGCTCAAAATGTACAGTCCAACATATATATATATTACAAATATAAGTAAAGAAGTGAAGTGCTTTTTCAGGAGAGGTACACATCATCAATCTAAATAATACATTATTAAATAATTAAATAATTTTTTAAATAATTTAGAATGACGCCCACGTCGATTCCATGGCTACGGCCTCGTTTAGCTGAACTTTTACTGTGAAAATCTGCCCTCGAACTGGAAATAATGATTCTCCCGGCAACGTTAGAGGAACTGCACTCTGCTCAATACTTAAAAACACTACACTCAATAAAATAATTCAATATTTAAAGCTATTCCGATTCCTCTGTATGTCTGGCACATATTGAAGATACTGACGATAAAGCTGAATGTGACTTTGACTTTGGTCGTCACCTGTTCTGGATGAGGAAGTGTTTGCGGGGGTCGCTGGCGTTGGGAGAGTTTGTGACGTAGCAGGTTTCCAGCAGCAGCCCGAAGCCGTCGTATTCGGTGTTGTTCACGGATACGCCAACGTGCAGAGCGGAGCCGAGCGGCAGGCGGACGGGGCCGGCCGGGAACGCCTCGCTGAAGTCCAACCTCGTGTACAGAGTCATGGACACTTTGGTGGGATCGCCAGAACTCACCATACCCTCCCCACCCGGTCTACAAACAGACGACAAACAAAAACTGTTATGAATGTATTTCAATTGACTTTTTAGAGGCAAACTTATTCGATGGAGATTGGAGAAATTCCAGACTGATCTATCGGTGAGAAACTAATGTGAAGATAAGATGCTGGACATCTACATTTTTCCAGGGCTCAATGCTCCCAGGTTTATATTGCAGCAAATAGGATGTTCCTGAAATTGGCGATTAGGTTTAGGCATGACAGCTGGGTGGTTAGGGGTTAGGGGTAAGGGGACAGGGAGAGGTTAGAATAGGAGTGAGACCGACACACACATAGAGACATTCTACCCTGACATATTACCCCATTGAGTCCTGGGAGTATTGATACGCTCACAATCAGGCTAGTACATCAATGAGGTAATATGTCAGGGTAGTATGTCTGTATGAATGTGTCTGTCTGTCTGTCTGTCTGTCTGTGTGTGTGTGTGTGTGTGTGTGTGTGTGTCCACCCAGCTGTGATGCCTGAACCGAATTGCCAATTTAGGGAACATCTAATTTGGTGCAGTTTAAACCTGGAAGCATTGGGATGACCCCAAGCTCAGAGGTCAGGCTAGTACATAATTGTGATGGGAGCGTGCCTCTGTTCCCACATCCCTGTGTTCCCACATACCAAGTAATCTAACTATAATAATAGTGAAAAGAATGTCTATGTGTGTCAGTCTCACTCCTATCCTAACCTCTCCCTGTCCCCTGTCCCCTTACCCCTAACCACCCAGCTGTGATGCCTGAACCTAATCGCCATTTTCAGGAACATCCTACAAGTTGTAATATAAACCTGGGAACATTGGGATGACCAGCCTGATATCTGAGAGGGGCTTTGGGACCAGCAGGCTGTGGGAACATAGGGCCTCATTTTGGGGGAAGGAAAATCTTAGAAATGTGTGGAACCCTCAGGGATCAGATTAGAACATCATTGTGATGCGGTGAAGGTGGTGAACTCACGGCGGCTGGAATCCGATGGCGGCGTCCAGGCTGGTGATGTCATCGAGTGGGAAGACGCAGGAGAACGGGAAACTCCTCGGGACAGAGATCGATGCCTCGGACCGATTGGAGGGGTAAAAGAACACAATGTTGGAGTACGTGACGTGGGTCCCGTCATTCTGGAAAGGACAATGGGTGGACACAATAGTTTGAAATTTGTTGAGGCTGTTATCATCGCTATCTTGAATACCATTTCACAGAAAGTGGGGAAGCTTTCTAGAGCCGTAGACACCATCCACAAGTTGCTCGCGGACAATTCAATGGACAACGAAGAGAGTGTGTGTGTCCATCCATCATGTAGCCCCCCCCCCCCCCCCCCTTCCCCGAGTTAGTCTCTCTGGATAATATACAGTATGTTTGTGTGTTATGTGTGTTGATTTATGCACGCTCATTGATAGGAGTAAAGGGTCGCTGACATGTGTGTGGGCGGGAATTTGACCCTCTTTTCTATAGATAAAGTGCCTTGAACTGTTCTGGATTCTCACTGACCTTCACCACATTTCCACAGACCTCCCTCCGTTCCACCAAGTAGGACGTGGTCTCCTGGCCGTCCACCTGCTCGTGGCAGCGCGGGTCGACCAGGTGAGCAGAGGAAGCATTCAGGCCTTGTTCCTCCAGCATCCACTTTGGGACCGCCAGACGCATCTGCTTCCGTCCACACACCAGCTCCAGCTCCAGAAGACTGGGTTCATCTACAGCGGGAACAAGGTAATGAAATCAAGATTAGCATGAGGAGGACGTTAGTAGGGCTTTACGAACACAGCCTCAGTTTCAAGGTGAAGACTCATACAGAAAAACATTGTCATTCACAGTATCTAAATTGGAAACAAGGTAATGTGGGTATAGTATAGTAAAGTATTTTGAGCTTCAACAACATGTAGACAGATGTTACACCACACAAAGCAGCACATGACAATCTGACCTGTTGGTGAAGCAGTCGGAGCTCTTGTGGAAGTTTCTAACAGGAAAGAAAAATATTTGAAATGGTAAATTAAATATACACTAAACCCTTTTTGTGTCAAAACCATCAAGGTAAATCATGTGGGATGGTGGATGTTTGATGGTCACTCAGACTGACCTTCACACCTCCAGCTGTTCTTGTCATCGATCACACAGGTCTGAGCTGCACTGCAGGTGTTACACACCATTGTGTTGACATCTGATGAGGAGCACAAAACAACTTAGTCCATTAGAGAATCTGATGGCACCAAAGGTCTGTATCCTGAAGATGTGATCATCTTCTGATACAAAAATGGAATAAAGATTCCATTCACTGTCAGTCTGAAGAACTAGACTTATAGCTCTGTGCTTCAGCAGCTGAAGCCTCTGGATCTTGATCTTAGCATTTGGCTCAACTTTGAAACCACAGTGTGACGGAATGGAAGAAATACCTGTTGCTTACCTGCACAGTATGCTAGAGAGCAGGCACTGGGCTTTAGGAGCTTGTAGACGTAGTAGTTTCTTGGGCAGGCTTTCACATGGATTGGGTTGGACTTGAACTGGCAGCAGCCTCCCGTCCAGCTGCCACAGACCTGGGCCTCTATGATGCCTTCAGAGAGCAGTGGATGGGGCGTCTGCAGCCACATTGGAGCACGAGTTCCACACATGTACTTCTCAATGCATCTGTCTGGCATCTGAACGCTGCTGTTACCGAGGAACAGACGGTACCAGCCCTGCCAGTCTGAGCGGACGTCGCAGTGATAAGGCGATCCTCCCCTGTTGTCCGTGGCTCTCCAGGCGTCGTCTAGCGGCGTGTAGTGATCACACGGGTCCATGCAGCGAGATGTGCCGTCCACCTGGAGGCAGTCCTGACCAGAAGGGCACGGTGTGCCGCTGCAGTTGAACCTCACAGAGCTGGCTTGGGCCGGTGGTAAATCAACCTGAGAAATCCAAAAGACAGAAAACTAGTTTTATTTAACCAGGGCCGCCCATAAGGGAAAGCTTTCTAGGGCCCAGCACTTTGGGGGGCCCATGGTCTTTGGAGGCCAAGTACCTCACTAAGATGAACTTTAATTTTAACCGAAATATTCACTATAACCAATTAAAAGTCGACCAACCATAACAACAAACATGTTATAACTTGAGTAAAGTGTCAATATCTACTCACCATCCGTTACATGATCGTCCTGTGTGCGCGCTTACAGCGATCTTAAAAAGCCTGGCTCAGAGCCATCAGCTGTTAATGTTTATACTAAGCACGGCCAGAACGTGGGGGATTGATGTTTCGGGGAACGGGCCGGGCGGGGCACTTGCTCTGAGAGTTGCTCTGAGAGTCAAATATTAACGCGGTGAGTATAAACATTTGCCAAGCGTTCGATGGAGATTAACTTTATACCTTTAAGACAACATCAATTACATGTACTCCCCCGACCTAACCCAGGGCCGCTGGACTGGGTACCACAGAACTGAGTTTAGGGAGACTGGAGGTTGGCCAGGGAGCTTGTGTAATTTATAATTTGACACCTTATATATATATATATATATATATATATATATATATATATATATATATATATATATATATATATATATATATACATATACATATTTGATGAATTCAGGTGTCTATCAGATAAATGTAGTTCTTTAATAAAATGATGCATTACTTTCCTTTACTTTTTTGTGTGCCATATAGTTTTAGCTGGATTACTTTACCCGAGTCGTTCTGCTGCTTATGTCTGGGTGTTCTATAAATAGTGAAAAGTATTTGGACCCTTCAGCTATAACAGAAAACAGGTTTACCAGCCAGGTACTATTTGAAAAATGTTGCTTGAGCTGCATGTCACATGCTGAACATACTGCATATGCCAGACAGGTGTCTGCCCGTGGCATAGGCCATATCTGTGTCCTTTGTTGTTGCCTGCTCCTGTAATACACGCAGTGATTACTAAAGAAGACCAATGTTATTTTGTAGAGATCTGTTGAGTTTAAACAATTGCGTGAGTGTTGGGGAATTACAATAAAAAATATATTATAATCGCAAAAGAGACGTATTTTCTCACTTACCACTGGGACACACATCCTACCTCTACTGTGTGTCTGCGTCTGACTTTTTTTCACAGACCCTGTAATCACACTACAGCGGTCAAACATTCAACCTCGTACGACCCTCGGAGGCGAGTCTGCAGCGACGCTACACTTTACCTCCGCGTTCCTCTCTGCTTTAACTGATGGGGAAATACTCTGTTGACAGTTATATTGACATCATACAGGCAGCTTTTGCTGTAATTTCACCATTTCCTGGTGTGTCCCTTTCAAAATAAAACTTCCCACGAGCGAAAATGTGGCAAAAAAAAAGGCAATGAGGCACACCGATTACTGTCGAAACTCAATATTATTCATATGCATCATAAAATGACATGAAACAACTTCAAATTAGTGGGAATTATCTATGAGAACTCAATGTAGAAAAGATAGGGCTTTTAGAGCAGGGCTGCAGCAGCTGCTGAGACGTTAACATGTGTGGCTGAAAAGATAGTGAGTCTCTCTACAAGTACATGTATGTTTTTATTTAGGGATGAGCGCATGCACACACATTGATATGAGTAAAGCACGAGTAAGGGGGGTCCATTGACTGGAGGTTTTCAGTGGCCCAGTCATTCATGTGGGCGGGCCTGGTGACATCTGTAGATTTATGTTAGGATATTTAGATTTTCTTCGGCCCAAAATACCATCAGGAGGTGTCCAGAGTCAAAGATGATTCTTGTTTTAACCACATTTGATCCACAGAGCCACTAACAACTTCATGCAACAGCCACTCATTTCTGCTGGGTCAAATTTGACCCGCAACACCACATATTACACATTTTTGTTTAGAGACCTTCAGAATTGACTTAAGTTATGTGTGTTTTTTAGCTGTTTCCTGAGGATATCATAAAATCTTCTTCCAATAAAAAATAAATACAAGGCATGTTTTGCATATCTGAAGTTGAACAGGTCAGATTAGAGTATAACACAGTAGAAGGTGTAGTGGCCATTTGTCCTCAATAAAACAATAACTTGAAAATAAAGAAATCAAACAAAGCAACGTAATCAAAATAGCCACTGAGGCACTAGGGGGACGAGTCTTACGCAGGGCAGGGAAAAGAGTCCACTGTCCAGTCCACTGAGGCACTGGGGGGGACGAGTCTTACGCAGGGCAGGGAAAAGAGTCCACTGTCCAGTCCACTGAGGCTCTAGGGGGATGAGTCTTACGCAGGGCAGGGAAAAGAGTCCACTGTCCAGTCCACTGAGGCTCTAGGGGGATGAGTCTTACGCAGGGAAAAGAGTCCACTGTCCAGGCCACTGAGGCTCTAGGGGGACGAGTCTTACGCAGGGAAAAGAGTCCACTGTCCAGGCCACTGAGGCTCTAGGGGGACGAGTCCTACGCAGGGCAGGGAAAAGAGTCCACTGTCCAGTCCACTGAGGCACTAGGGGGATGAATCTTACGCAGGGCAGGGAAAAGAGTCCACTGTCGGGAATTTGCGTTTTGAAGGTTTATTTTCCGATCTTTACAAGCAAACAAAGCACATGTACAACAGCGTGGAACTGGCCGCTTCATCTCCTTTGTCTCTCTCGTGGGTAAAAAACCATGACCCTGCCCAGTGCCTGTCTTACCCATGACCCTACCCAGTGCCTGTCTTACCCATGCCCCTACCCAGTGCCTGTCTTACCCATGACCCTGCCCAGTGCCTGTCTTACCCATGACCCTGCCCAGTGCCTGTCTTACCCATGACCCTGCCCAGTGCCTGTCTTACCCATGATCCTACCTTAGTGCCTGTCTTACCCATGACCCTACCAAGTGCCTGTCTTACCCATGACCGCCCACCTCTATATATAGGCACCATGTGCGCCACAGCTGGCCAATGATTTCAAAACTAAAGCATAAACAAACTCAAATTAACTTTAACTTATAATGCAAACGAGAAAATAAACATTTAAATAATCAAATTATCTTACATCAAGCCACCAAACTAAACACATGTTTTATAATTAAATCGTACATCTGAATAGCTCCAACAGAAGAGTTAAAAGTGTAAGTACCGTGAGCGTGAGGCAGAGGAGGATGATGAAGGCTGGTGTCATGGTGGCGGTGGCTGCAGTCAGTCTGCGATGGGAAGGAGTTTACCTGTGCAGTCTGCTTCCCTGTTCACCTGTATTACCTGTGAGGCAGCCGCGGGGACAGGAGTTGAGAATGCAGGTGAACGCGCGGAACAGGCAAAGCAGGCTTATGTGAATGTGCACGTACAGGGCGAGTGCTAGGTAAAGATACAATGCGGGGGTTTTCCAGCAGTGAGCTTATGTAATCTAATAAGGGAAAAATTGTTAAGATTTTGAACTGTGAGAACCACAAGGTTTTGCTGAGGATGCACATTTAGGATTCCTGTGGATATGATTAAAAAATGACAGAGAGAACATAGTTTAAGAAATAAATCAAATTTGGTGTTTTGTTAAAAACTGTAAGATGTTAACATAACATGACAGTCAGTGGGAGAACTATGAGGCACAATGTTCAAATGCTGTAAGTCCTCAGTTTAGGTTAACAGATGAGCTGAAAGGTGACAGATTTGTCTACGTTTTGATATATAAATTTGGGAAGGGGAAGTTAAATAACCGCCTGTGTCTCCATGTAAATACAGAGGTTATTGGTCGTTTTGGAAAATGTATTTCCCAATTTAAAACATAAAAATAAAGCAGCATTGAACATTCAGAAAATAAATCTTCTTGGCCTACACTAGCATGCTGTTTGAAAAATAACTCAATAGTTGAAATAATTATAACAATGTGTTTTCCCCTTAAAATGACTAAATACATTTCTCCAAAGGTCAAAGAGAGTAACAGTGTGGCACTTCTGTAAACTTACTGAAACTTGCCGGGCCATCACTCTCATGCATTCTTCAAACTTTTCTCTGCGCTGTCTGAGCAAGACCGGAGTCAGGCAGGGATGTCTACTCTCACCGTTCCTGTTTCTCCTAATCATTGACTGGATTATGAAGACCACAACAGCAGGAAAGAAAAACGGCATCCAGTGGACCCTCTGGAAACAACTTGATGACCTCGACTTTGCTGACGACCTGGCTACCCTGTCCCACAACCACAATCAGATGCAAGACAAGACTGCAAGACTGGCAACAACATCCCTTGGAACAGGCCTCAGGATAAACAAGGAGAAGACCAAACTGATGAGGATTAACACCCCTACCACCAACCCTGTCACTATAGATGACAGACCCATTCAGGAAGTCGACTCCTTCACCTATCTTGGCAGCACCATAGACCAACAGGGGGGCACAGACAGCGATGTCAAGGCCAGGGTAGGCAAAGCTAGAGTAGCTTTCACCATCCTGAAGAACATCTGGGCCTCCAAGGAAATAGCAACATTAACTGAAGTGCGCATCTTCAACTCTAACGTCAAAAGCATCCTTCTCTATGGCTCAGAGACTTGGAGAATGACGAAGAAGACGTTACAGAAGATCCAGACTTTCATCAACACCTGTCTGAGGCGTATCTTTAGAATCAGGTGGCCAGACAAAATCAACAACACAGAGCTGTGGCAGAGAGGAAGCCAGGAGCCAGTAGCAGAGCAGATCCTGAGAAGAAAGTGGAAATGGATCGGCCACACCCTGAGAAAACCAGCACATACCATCACACGTCAGGCCCTGGCCTGGAACCCCCAGGGGAAACGGAAGAGAGGACGCCCCAAGAACAGCTGGAGACGAGACACGGAGGCAGAGCTCAAGAGGCACGGATCCAGCTGGGGGGAGGCAGAGAAGGCAGCCCTGGACCGTGCTGGTTGGAGAAGAGTCGTTGATGGCCTATGCACCACGCGGGGCTTAAGTAAGTAAGTAAGTGTGAGCTGATAGATAGGTTGTGTTGCCACGGTGATGTGGAGTCTTAAACTGTTCTAGCTTTGCAGAGCACTTCTTTCTGTTCAGCTAAATATCCCCATAGAACCGCACTGCGTTTATCTCCACAAATTAAATGTCGGTTTGCTTCTGCTCGTTTAACTCTCCCGCGTGCATGCCGTAGTCAAAGCCGCAGACACAGAGCAGCTGATAGAGAAACGCTTGGAGACGCTTTTTACACACACGCACATCGCGGCCTTTCGCGCAGTTATGACCATGCAAAAGCACACATCGCGCTTGCTAGTACACTAATGTGCAGCACAAAAAAATATATATAATTTTTGTTGGGGTCGGTTGGTATAGCCTTTGCCATAAAGCGCTGGGGGAGACACTGTATGTGTACACACACACACACACACACACTGTCCCTTTTCTGTATTCATGTAGCATGTCATTGTCATAAGGCTTCTCTCTCCCTTAGTATTTATGACGTGTACAATGGACCTTCTCCTCCTAATAGTAATGTATATGTCC
>OX442356.1:32132280-32134780 GCA_949357725.1 Hyperoplus immaculatus | reverse complement strand
ACCAAAGGCCAAGGGCCGGGAAATTAACTTGGTGGCTGGGCTTCATATTCATTTTACAAAAGGAAATGGGAAATAAGTAGAAAGACGTGATTGATAGACAGTGGGTCTCAATTTATATCCAACCTTTCTTTAATCTCTTCTGCCCCCTGGACCCCTGGTGTGTGTGTGTGTGTATGTGTGTGTGTGTGTGTGTGTGTGTGTGTGTGCGTGCGTGTGTGTGCGTGTGTGTGTGTGTGCGTGTGTGCGTGCGTGCGTGCGTGCATTTTCGTCAGCAGTCTATCCTCCCCATAACCTACAGAAGTATTATTATTGGTCAGAATTGTAACCTACTTTGTCTCTGAGTTTGTTTTCACTTTACGCTGCAGCTCCGACTGAAGAAAGAGTCACTGTCACACGCGTCCCTGTACAGTTTGAAGCAAAATCACTCCATAAAAATCTCCATAGGGATGTTTTTATCATTTCCTGATGATTTTACGTTTGACCAATCATTTATCTGATCAGTAGCCTTGTTCTCAGCCCTCGGTCCGTTCATATAGGCGTCCACCTTACACATCCTGACATGCTCTACATTCATATTAATAAACCTACTGTATTGTATGTATCTTATTATTTATTTATTTATTAACAGGAGTTTTTTAATGTCTGTGCCACTGAACATAGGCTATATGTCAGGTTGAAATGTAATTCTGCGGCTGCACGCGATCGTTACTGTTCACTTGCGTGATGACAAAGTCACAGACGAGCATCGATCGTTCAATAGCCTAACATGAATATAGAAATGATATAATAATTAAAACTGTGATCACTAGAGGACAAGGGATCTGGTAATAAATCAATCAGGATCTAGAATGGAAACTGTCACCTTGTGTGTCAGACGTTAATGTCTTTCACCCCACTTTTTAAAATGAGCTGTTAATTTTAATGTGGTGGCACTTTTTGTGTTTCATTTATAAGAGTTTATATTTGTATGTGATTGACCTACTTGTGATAATTGTGAATTAAACAGACGGATTTCGGAAGATGTACACAAAGCTTCCTTGCTTCATTCATCTTCTACCTCAACATCTACTTTTTAACCACCGTCCTGGCCACTTGGGACCCTTAACAAACTGACTTATTTTACTGTCTACTAGCACCATACCCGGTGGAAACTGTGTCTTGTTATTATTCACCGCTGGGTGAACGCCGCCAGTAAAACAAAAACAAAGAAGAAATATTGTGCTTCCAGTGGAGATCCGTTTCCCCATGGGTCTGCAAATAGGTGCCTCTCCATCAAAGGGACTCTTTAGTTTATAATAGTGAAGCAAATACTCAGACTGAAAAGAATCACTTCGACTTGTTGCTCAAAACCCCTAGTCTGATTAAAGGTGCAGTGTGTAATATGACATCATCAAGAAAGTTCAACAAAGTTCTAGAATGCAACGCTCCCTGGGTAACCCCACCCCTTTAGAATAATAACAGAAGCTACAGTGGCCTTCAAGGACAAGAACAATTCTACATTTTAAACAATGCACCTGATGACATTCCAACTATGACACTTTCAAGATGGCGGCACTAGGCCTTGGTCCAAAATATGCAGAAATATGGACATATATGAGACCCTTTCTAAGGGAAAAATAAATAATTCAAAACTTTTTTTTTAGCTATTATGCACTAAATTAAATGTACTTATGGATATTATAATTACTTTCTACAACATCTGCCAGGAAATAAAACCCAAAATTCTACACACTGCAGCTTTAAACAGTGAGCGGTTGCATTCTGTTGTACACACGTGTGTGACCCCAAATCAGTCTTATTAACCTTTCTCTTCAAACATAAGTGTGTACAAATTGTCTGGGTCTTGTAACTTTTCCAGATTTTTTCCCCTCTACAATTTAGTCTGACATTGTCGGTTCAATGTGAAAATTGTCGGGCTGTTGACCAAAAAATGGAGGCTGTGCTATGGACACACAACACGCACGCGCAGACACACACACACACACACACACAGCTAAAATGTTGGCCAGTAAAAGCCTTTTCCACTGGAGGTGAATTAGTCTGAATGGAGAGAGAAGCTTTTAGTGGGTGTTTATACAAGCTGTCAGAGAGAGAGAGAGAGAGAGAGAGAGGGAGAGAGAGAGAGGGGAGAGAGAGGGAGGGAGAGAGAGAGAGAGGGAGAGAGAGAGGGGGAAGAGAGAGGGGGGAGAGATGGAAAGAGGGTGAGGGGGAGAGAGAGAGAGCGAAAGGGAGGGAGAGAGAGGGATAGAGAGAGAGGGAGAGATAAAGAGAGAGAGCCATAGAGAGGGAGTGAGAGAGAGGGCGAGAGTGAGAGAGAGAGAGAAAGAGAGAGAGAGAGAGAGAGGGAGGGAGAGAGAGAGTGATAAAGAGAGAGAGATTTTTTTAGATTTTACAAAAATACTTTATTCACATATTAGTTATCTCACAACATTAAAAAATGAAAGTTCAATGAATGCGCATCTCTTGATATAAAAAGTAATTATCTTTTAAAAACATGTGC